>WWET01002161.1:50020-61596 GCA_011038615.1 Limnodynastes dumerilii
AACCCGGCGCACCTTAATTCGCCCATCCGGCATTTCACTATTCAGACTTCCGGTATTACTACCTCACTCCGGCATAGCCGGTCCTATTTCACTGTTATTGGACATTGCCTTCTCTAGTACGACCTTTATTCATTATGCTGTACCCCATGCGACAAACTTACATTAAACCCGCTTGCTTTCAATTCACACCAGCTCGTCCATTTACTCCCCTGGTACCCGACAAGGATTCACAAAACCCTCTAGCCGTGACAGCGTCTTTCTTTAATAACATCTGTGATTGTGAAGGTTGCTGTTGTGAAGCTATTACTGCAGCAACTGCGGTCCTTATGCCCTTGACCGAATGTCTCCCTTTTACAAACCCTAATTGGTGTAAGCAGATGTGGTAGAATATTTTGGAGCCGATAAGCCATAATTATCGTGAGTATTCTAAAATCAGTATTTAAGAGTGTTATAGGGCGATATGATTATACTTTTAGGGGGTCTTTTTCAGGTTTGGGGATCAAAACAGTATAGGCTTTTGTGAATTCAGGATAATTTGGGTTATGTCTATGGATTTTTTTGTACAAATCTAGAAGTCTTGGGGTTATATCCGGTTGGAGGATTTTGTAATAGGCTTGCGAGTAGCCATCCGGACCCGGAGTCTTATGAGGTGATAAGTTAGAGATAACCGCCGCAATTTCTTCCGCGGTGATATCTGGTTCAAGGACTTCCCTTTGTGCTGCCGTAAGCCTGGGTAAGTTAGCTTCCTTCAAAATTATGTCTTGAAGGCAAGAGTTCACGTTCCCGCATATAGAGAAGCGAAGTACTCATGGAATTGAGCAGTTATTTGACCAGTGTCAGTAATAATTTCTTGTGTAATTGGGTGTTTGATAGCGGTAATGTAGCTCTTAGATTTAGGCTGTCGGGCCATCACCGCCAGGAGGCGACCTGTCTTATTCCCCCACCTGTAGTACTTGTGCCGCATGAAATCTATACCCTGTTTTGCTTGTGTAGTAAGATATTCTTCTAATAAACGTTTCGCAGTTTTATATTCTTGAAGTCATATCCAAGGAATTTTCTGTATACCTTCTAAAAGCTATTTGCATAGACTCTCGTCAGGTAAGTCTCATTTTTTCCTGATCTTTTCCTGAACTAACTTTTTATTGTCTTAAATAGATCTACAATCAAGATGGAAGATATTGCCTACAAGCAAACATATGCTTTTCAGCTAATGTCAAAATGACCTTTCTACAATATAGGCTGCCTGTTGGGAGCAATGATAGCTACTGTGATGTTCGAACTTATTTATTTTGGAGAAACAAAATATGAAGGAGAGAGCGCAGAGGTATGGTAAATAACATAAAAGTAATAAAAAAATAACCAGACTTTCTTTCTTTCTGTGAGCAGGAAAACCAGAGAACTAGAGAAACACTGTAAAGATTTACCTCCAATTCCAAAATGTATTTGTGAGTATTGTGGTCATCCACCTGAAGAAAGGTGCATAAGGTGCTGTTCTGATAATAATTCACAATACACAAAAAAATATCCACTTGACCAATTATACACTATGGGCTGGATCCAGACCTTGTTAAGTGCATGAACTTAGTTACTCAAGGGCTAAACCATGTTGATTTCAGGGGAGTCATATTTCATCTGTTGCAAACAGTATTAGTGTTGAGAGGTGATGTTTCCTATCCCAAGTCTAAATAACAGTGTGATAGTAAAGCTGGTCCAAGGCTAAAGTGTGATAGTAAAGCTGGTCAGTATCTGTGTGCAGTAAGCAATTTAAAGGTATATCCCTGCATGCAAAGAATACAATTAACTTGGCTCCCCCTGAAATCAACATGGTTTAGCCCTTGAGTAACTAAGTTTATGCACTTAACAAGAAGAAAGAAGATAGTAGGTAGCGCCAGAAATATACTGTAAATGACTCCTTGAAACTCTATAACACAAAATTTTGCAATTTATTAATAACAAGCACATAAAAAAATATTCAAATATATATAAGCAAAGCCACATGGAAAGTGAATAACTCCACTTCAATATTGTTAAATAGCCACTGAAATGTCTCCAAAAGAACAATAGTTCTTATTAAAGAAGTGAGCTCACAGGATACCTTGAGTGATTGTGAAGGATCCTTAGGTACAAGTGCTGATAAGGATGTGTTCCTATGTTGTTAGGTGTACATGGAAGCTATACAAATAGCTGCAATAGACGTATAACCTACAGTATATGAGGTTCTCAATAAAAAACAGCAGTTTCTCCAATGATGTGGAGTAAACAATGAGCAGATTGCACTCACAGGTTGTAGAAATCCTGGATCCAGAACTATATTAGGTGAAATATTAGGCACTACTAATTGCTGGATATGCACCAAGATCCCTTTGTTGAGTAAAAATATACCAATTCTCCAGTCCCCATTTCATATAAAGAGATGACTTGTATAAATACACATAATCCAAGTGAGTGTAAAAATCCACCTTGTACATCTAACAGTTGTGGTAGAATCATTACAGGAACATATAATATGACTAAACCCCTAGTAATGGTTTTAGCTCCACATATAACCGAACAAATTCCATTTTGTTTTAATAATACAATATTTGAAATAAATGTGATACAGTAGTTAATATGTTCAAAACATATGCCCCAGAGTGTAAAGAACAATGTTTCTTTGATCCAGAAAAATATTTAAGAAAAAATGGTGTTAGGATTTCATATTCAATTTCTTTTACCAGATGATGTCTACTACATATGTGGGAAACATGCTTATAAGTGGTTACCATTACATTCTGAAGGATTGTGTTATTTGAAGATTGGTTCCTCAATTTTACACTATATCACATGATAATTTTAAAAAGGTTTTGTCACACAGTCATTTTAGAAATAAAAGGGAACTCACTATAGTCAATAAAAAATATATACCATTAATTAGTGAGTCAGTAGGACATCAAATTAGTATTGGTAAAATGTTCACTTATGGAAATTTGGGATTTATGATAAATGAAAATGAAATTCAACTATTGGCTGGTTTTATTGATAATGGGCCTGATCCAGCGCTACGAAAATTCGCACGACGGGCGAATGCGAACGTACGCTCGTCGTATCAACCTACACGCCCCCAGCACTCCCATAGTAAAGTCCCTGCTTACGGCGGCTATACCCTACACTGGGTACGACCGTCGGCCGTACGAAAATTCGCAGAAAATACGCTGAGAAAATACGCTTAGCACGCCCATACTGTACAATTTAAATGGCTAACCCTGCCTCCCAGTAGTAAAATGGGCGCCCAGCCGACCATCGTAAAAAAAATACGCCCAGCGAGCGAAAAATACGCTAACGATACGCCCGCTATTCGCTCATGACGCTCGGGCGACCGGAACCTGTCATACTGGGCATGCGCATTGCGAATTTTTTGCCGAAAATTCGCTTACGATGAGCGTACGCTCGCTTGCGAGCGTTGCTCTGGATCAGGCCCAATGTAACAGAAATTTGTGATAAAAATTTTCGTTAAGTTTTACATGAATTATAGGCATATAAAAATGAACTTTTACAACATTGTTTAGTTCTGAACTATTTTACAGCACAAACTGGAGGATATTGTTTAACTCTTGAAACCGAACTTGGAGTTCATTGCTGCAACTATTTAACCAATGATACTAAGGATCCGGAAACTATAATTATCAAATATATGAATGAGGCCCATAATATGAAAGAAGAATTTTGACAATTAAATTATGAAAAAGACTCTGAAAATGATTCATGGTGGTCCTGGTTAGACCTTAGTTTCTGAAGCTGGATAACAAATATATTTTATTCTCTTATTAAATTGTTCATTTTGATCATAGCCATAGTATTGCTTATATATGCTTTTTACAAATGTGGAATTTGCTGTATTCAAAGAATTGCTAGTAAGAGTCATACAAATAAGGCTCAGGTTATGGTAATGATAGAACATTATGTCCATGTAGAATAATATAGCACATGTAGACATATGTAGATAAATATGTCTAATGTGTATTTAAAAAGGGTGGAAATTGCCAAAGTAAGAGTTAAATTAGAATACTACATTTTAAGAGAAAAATAGATTTCTATCACAAGCTCTGCTTTCTAGTAATCATTAATCACTGTTTAAATATAAGGTTAAGATGACATGTCAAGCATCAGGTCACTATATATACATCTATAACATATTCAGCAAAATTATGCCAGATATATAATATTGAGAGAGAAAAATAGAGTAAAAGTCCAGAAGAAATGTTTGCTTATTTGTTGTACATTAATAGACGAGAGGAGAGATGTTTACTTATCTTGTCAAAGTCTGTTAAATGAATACGTCATTAGACCCTGTATAACTGTATAAAAATGCATGTTAAGAATGATGGCGTTGTCCTGCATTCGACCCTGAGTTGTAACACATCACTCTCAGTTAAGGGCTGTATCCAAAAATAAATATATAATGTGGAAACAAGACTGCTCATCTTTAATTATCCAGATATTATCAAGAAATGACGGGACTTTAACTTTAGCTTAATTTGAACAGAACTATAATAATATGCAGGCCTTCTTCTAAGGTGTCCTATGGCCACCTTTATTGGAGGGGGGGTGTAACAATCACAGTTCATGTCCTATCAGTCATTCCTGTTCTCTGCTCTGGTGCTGTGATTATTACCTTGCAGTTGTGCTACTGCTTAACAACATCACAGTGCAGCTTCCAGGTTTTGCACAGGTGAGGCCACTCCAATTAATGCTGCTTATATGACCTTAGGTGACATCAGCATCGTGTTCCTGGGAGTCTCTCTCTCTCTTCAAACTATTTTTTGTATTGTGGCAGGTCCTTATGAAGGTCAATACATTGAAAATTCTCAGTTGTCTGATTGCTCATTATTAACATCTGACATGGAAATGTACCCCATGCCTTCAGATTTGCTTTTAATAAAATTGTCTTTTTAAATGCAGACAGCAAAAGAAATAAGCAATTTTGCAAACACAATATGTAATGCGTGCACTCCTTTATGTAGGCAGCAGAAATAAAGTCTAGTGTATTGTACCATTAACTACTCAACAATGCCTGCAGACACTTAGTGATGTGAAAAGTGTCTCTATGTCTTGCCAATCTAATTATCCTATTAAACAAAAAACAGTAAATGTCAACACATTGTGATCGCTAAATTTCTGTATAGAAAAGGATTGCCTACAGCAACTTACAGTATTATAAACAGCAGTTTACAATTTAAAAAGTACTCACTATATTTTCTCCTGCCATAAGATGTGACCTGTATGCAGTTCTCGAGTGAGTGGATGCATTTGAAGCCAAACTAAACAAAATGCTTAGGGAGCGTGCTACCTCTAACTTTGGCCCGGATTCACACCACTGGACGTATTGCTCATATGTCTGTATTTTACCGATATTTGCTTCTGCGCATGCGTAGTAATTTTTTTACATAATTTACGAGGATACGTCCGGTGGTGTGTATCCGGGCCTTTGTCTTTTTGATCATTTATGTAAAAAAGTATATTAAATTAGCTTCAAAAGCCATTAGTTACCATACTGCTTGCAAATGTTCACAATAAACACACCAAGGTAGTTTCTGCATCAATCCATAGGTCATTGCTTATTTATTTATTATTATTATTATTATTATTATTATTATTATTATTATTTATCATTTATTAATAGGTTATATAGAGTCATCATGGGATGTATCACTTTAGAATATTTAAAGAGTCATTATAAAGCATAACTGAGAAGTAAACATAATGAGTATTATACCTATATGTATTATTTGAAAATTTGGAGAAGTAGATATATTTTTCAATAAAAAAGAGATAGGGGCAAATTTACTGAGGAGCACTTTACCCCATGTTTTGAAAGTACCCCACATCGCTAGCCATTTTGGGGCCCAAACCTTTGAATTTACTATTTGGTGGTTTAAAGGGTCCCTTTAAAACAACTGGCAGTGACATGTAAAAACCGCAATACAAGAAAAAAATATTAAAGTATAAAAAATATATTTAAAAAATGTGTACTACCATGTAGTACCACAAGTGCCAGCATGCCCATGGGGACATGGTAAGGACAGGACATGTACTTATAAATGTAAAGCATTGCACCGTTACCCCCCCTCCCACACACACATATAACTAAATAAGCGATTAATGTAAATAGCAGTGTGTGTAAATAAAAATTTGTATTTTACTATGCAGAGACGTGTAATCGCAGCGTTTGAGAACACATGCTTAAAAATACTGCTTTAAGCATGTGTTCTCTCAGCCAAGGCTGTCTGCACATCACTTGGGTAAATAAATGTAACATTTTTATTTGAATACACTGCTTTTTACATTTACGTTCCTAATTTAGTTATATGTGTAGGTAGGTGGGGATAACGGTGCAGCACTTTGTATTTACAGAGACATTAGCGGCAACGGCTGGTGAGAGGGAAAAAAAGACCATGATTATTGTGGCTTTAATTGGCGGTTTGTCCATTAGTAAATGCGCCAATTTACAAAACATATATAAAAAAACAAAAAAGAAACCAAATACACGGCAGTTTGAAGAAACTGCTGTTAAGTAAATTTGGTCCATAATATGTATTGCTTTTTATGCTGGGAATGTAACTTATTATAAGAGACAAATTAGCAACATTACGACAAATAATAGCAATTATTTACAAGATAACACAGAATGATTCCATAAACTTGTGCATGTGTGCTAAAGAATATTTGAAACAGAATCATTGATGGTAAAGTATACTTTACCAGTATATATATATATATATATATATATATATATATATATATACACCCCCAACTTTGGGTCACCTATCCAACATCAGTTACACTCTGGCCTCTGACGTCATCATTTAAATAAAAGGCTGCCCCCTAGCGACCAAATTGTCATTAGGAGCAGCAAAGAAGATGAAGGAGGAGCCATTCCCCGCCGAGTTGAGACCAGAAGAGGCAGAGGAGCCGGACCTGAAGACCGGGGATCCCACTGCAAGCAAGCCGACGGCAGACTCCAATCAGCATAAGAAGATTCAACACTTCAAGCAACTCTTCCCAAGAAAGATGACCACAAACGTTGAGTCTAAAAGAGTTCTATTATTTTTTTATACTTGTTAAATTATTTGTTTAAACACCACACACTACATCGCAATACACTTAGTATAGGACACGGGACCACCGGAGGTAAGTGTACACATTAGGGGGTAATATTAGTTAGGGAAAAGATTTATTTTAACATGGACACATTGTAATGTATATCGGTATGTTTTGTGTACACTGTTTTTTTTTTTTTAACATGCAGCACACAGCGCAGCATGGTTAGAAGCCTTACCATGCTGATGCTGATAAAACTACAAGGCTAAGCAATACTTACACACACAGGAAAACACGTCAACTAGATTGACATGTGTTTTCCTGGCTGGAAGGGTGAATTTTCACTAAATTGTCTCTAGGCAATGGAGAATTGCTAAATGGCGATTTAATGGCGATTTTACTGTGAGTTTGTCAAAGCGACCTTTGTGAATACTGTAAGTTGTATGTGTAACATAGAAAAAATCACACTGGCGATTTAAGGTTCAGCGATTTTCAAGAGGCTTAAACTCACGTGAGTTTAGCTTTTGTGAATACAGTGATTTGATATTCACAGCAAACTCACACGATTTTACGCGATTTTTGAAAAATCGTGTTTTGTAAATATACCCCTATGTAGGAGGGAAGAACTTGCAGAAGACATAAGGAGAGGGAAGGAAGTGGACTGCTGGTGTGAGCGGAGGAGAGTGGGAAGAAAGAAAAGGGATAGATGAAGGATGTAGTGTGGATCTTAAGTGGAGGAGGGGTAGGCTAGCCTTAACAGGTGCGTTTTGAGTGAACTCTTGAAGACCTGCAATGTGGGGGAGAGTCTGACTGAAGAAGGAAGGTCATTCCAGTGCAGAGGTGCAGAGAAGTCTTGGATATGGGCGTGAGATGTGGTGATCAGTAAAGAGGTCAGACAGCGCTGGTTAGCAGAATATATATATATTCTGCGACTTTCATCTGTCCCCATTATAATTAGTTTTTTTTTAAATCCTAATAACAACCCTTCATAAATAAGTATTATTTTTTTTTTTACTATGAATTAACCTGATTCTGATCCTCTATGCCTCTTTGTGACTTTGTGGCTGTGTCTCTATGTAGCTTTGTGTCATATGATATCTTAAAATAAGTTCGCCTATGAATATACAAATCCCTATACAAATGTAGATCTAGGCTTCCATACTGTAGAAGTTGCCAATGGAGGGGTAAGATGCGGATGGCTCTTATACTAAGTGGGAGGTTAGCAATTAGTACAGTAATACCACTTTCACATCTCTGCCTCGGAAATATCCCAAGTCTTACAACCCGGAATATTGCCCTTTCACACTACAGAGTTGACCAAGGATATTCCAGATTCTGGGTCTGCCCTAACAGCGTGATGGGTGGTGCGTGGCTCTGGACTGGAAGATTTATTTACTGTTATGATAGCATAGTAACAAATCCTCCAATCAGGTTTATTTGTGTGTGACTCGAGTTGAAAAAACCGTGTCGCACCTTTCACACTGACCCCTTACCTTGGTCAGACTCAGGAATAACCCTTCTGTTCTCCTGGGTCATTAGAGCTCGATAGAGACTCCTGGGATCATTCACATCACATCTCTACCTGGGTCATTGGAGTCTCGAACCAGGTCCGACAGCAAAAACCTGGGTTTTTGCATGTGATGTGAAAGGGATATTAGAGTGTTATTAGGAATCTGTTTCTATTCAGAGCTGCCATGTTTTAAATTCCCTAATGTATGTGAAACATAGTTTTGTTATTATACCAGGTAGCTAAAACAGATTTTCCCAGTACAAAGCTTTCCTGTGCATTACACCTCATTAAATTATCTTTATTACTTGCATGACTTTTTTTTTAAATGAAAAATTTAAACAGATATTGTCATAGGAACTTTAGAAAGGTAAAGAAATAATGAATCTGCCTTTACAGAGACATACTTTTCTTATCAGCTATACAGATTTCAGAATCCATCTCATGTAAAGCACACTACCAAAAGTTTTCCTCCTAGCTATAGTTCTATGGTAAAACTCTTGTGACGTGAAATAGATAATGAACAATACTCCTGCTGCTCCCCTGGTCAACATTGGCCATGTCTTCTATTGTAGTTATATAAACTGTTCCCTGTAAATGACTGCGTAAAAAAGGACAGATCATATAAATCAGATTTTTTGCTAATGAACCTACATCCCATTAAGCGGTTTATATTTTACCTTTATTTATATCCATTATAGCTGAAGAATTCCTGTGATACAGGAATACATTCTAGAAAGTGTTGCTTAAGCGTCTTATAACACGATTTAAGAAATGTGTGCAATGATTCTTATTGGCCAAATAAGGGTTAATTGAGTGATAATTAGGTAAAAGGGCATCATTATTGAGTTAAATTGCTCTAATCATCAGTTTGCAGATTTTGATTTCAGATGGTTTTTTTTCTCTTAATTTAGGTCTTGAGAGTACTTAAATTGGTTAATTAAAATGTATTAATACTTTCAGGTCATTAAGGCAATTTTAGGCTCTTTGCTAAGTACATTACCTTAACGTAACTTGGTCCTAATTAGACATATTTTTTCTACTCTCCAATTTTTTTCCCGTTTAATGTTTCTGTTTTACACTTTCGGAAACTAAAGTAACATGCTGATGCTGCATAACTGGTTTAATTACTTTTTAATATGGAATTAAATATATGAATCCCCACTGAAAAAGTCAAACACAATAAATGTACATACATTATAAGTAAGAGATTCTTGAATTGGTTAATGTCAGTACAGAAAATTAGGCTGCACTTCTGGTTTCTTGAACATATATTGCATTAAAAAGCAGCAAAAAAATCTGAGGTTTAGGTACTACACTGTTCTGGGACCGCAAGGACTATATAAAACCATTCTCCCACTATGCAGTGCGTGTAGTAAGTACAGTTGTAGATGGTGGAGTAGAAATTAGTGTGAATGGGTGGTCCCTTGGGTGCTTGTATCTGCATGTTATTGAGTAACAGAACACTGGGGATTAGATTGCATTATTTATTGCTAGATACAGCAGCGGGATGGAATTCTCAATGACCTGTTTGTCTCACCTCTTGCAGCAGATGCTAGAACAGGAGTCACAAAAATGAGACTGTGGTAAGTCCCAGAAGTGGAAGTGGGGTAAGTGGCAAAGATATGGGGTTGTATAGAAGAGGCACAAGGAGGGAGGTATATTTAAGAGACACAAGGCAGGCGGTGTATTGAAGGGGATCAGGAAGGGGGATTGTCTAATGCTAATACCTATAGCCTTCCTGAAACTTAAGTCGTTCTGTGTTGGAGTCATACAGAAAGCTACAGGACATCAGAAATGCAGTAGGAATCAATGTTACCGATATAATTTCAATATCAAGGCTGGTGGTGGAAAAGAGCGAAACAAAATTACAACTTAGTTAATCATTTCAGACAATTATAAAACAAAACCTGTTTCTTTGAACTCTTTTCTTTTGCCACATTAACATTTAGTTTACAAAATGAGTCTATTGTTCTAAAGACTACCTCTAAAATAGCAACAATTTTAGCTGCATAAAGCTGACTGCTTGAACACTTTTATCTACGCTCAATATTATTGGATTTCTGTAACACGTTTATAAAAAAAGACTTGTTTTCGCTGTTACAGACAATGAGCTGTTTATTTTTCTGTTTTTTTTACCCCTAGAATAAGTGTTATATGATCTTGCTGCATTTGGTTAAAAGCATTATCTGTGGTACCATAAAATCTTTAATAAAAATACTGCTGGACAAACAATGGAAAATATCAAGTTAAAGTCACAAGTTTGCAATTGCAATTTTAGACACAATTTTGCACCGAATTCAGAATTAAGAGTGTTTTCCGTGCGTTCGTAATAGATCCGTGCGTTCATACAAAATAAGTACGTTTTGCAAAATGAATAAATTTCGAAACACTTCCGTGTTGTGAAAGCAGCCTTAACATTAGCGTGCGTATATGTGACGGAAGTTAAACGTTCGCATATATAACCGCACGTTTTCTGCATTACCACGCCTATTTTTATTGACGTGCGGAAATTACTTACGCATCTTTCCAATTACGCTTCGTATCTCCATGCTCTGCACATGCGCCCTGAATAGAAATCACTCCACTTACGCATTTTGCGTGCGTAAGTTACCAGACGTTCTTAATTCTGAATCTGGTCCTTTATTATGATTCATTTTTGTAACACTCTAAGAAAACAGAAAATGCATAAAGGTTTGGATTTCAAAAAACACCTGTAATTAAATGTAATTAATAAACAAAAGAGAAGGAAGAGATACTTTTAAAATGATGAATACAAAAAAATATTTCATGATGCAAGTACAATCTGTATTGTACCTTCAGATATTCTAAAACAAATAAAGCAGTTGGGATGACTAATCACAGTAATATAGTAAGTTAGCAGTATTATAAAATATGTAAAGTCCTCTTTATCTAAATAATACAAGAAGCTTAAACATTCCAACCATTTTTCCAAGGTATAGGATGCCCATTAACTTGTACATTGGAAAGA
>WWET01002161.1:150537-173708 GCA_011038615.1 Limnodynastes dumerilii
AGGAATGCCAACCTGTGTGTACAAGCTTCCATTGGTAGAAGTGGGAACTGTGTGAGGGGTGTCTGGGTGACATGGCAAGGGCACTCACCAGTGTGTGGGCTGCTGCACAAGCTCTCATTATTGGTTGTGGGACCTGCATGGGGCACATTTCCTTGCTTTCATTAAATTACTTTTTCTATTAGTCTTTTCCGGCTTGCAGAATATATGTCCATTGCAATTGTCATCACATCAATGTAAAATAAATATATGCCATGTTACTTTTAGTTGTGTGAGTTATGTATAAATTTAATCCAAGGTTTTTGATTTAAAATCAAAGGAAAATAATCTGTACTGCTGAATTTTGATAGTTTTACTTTTACCACAGTATCTGTTTTCTTAATACTTTAACATGGAAAATATGTTAATTAAAAAGTTGTTTCAAATTAGCCTTAGAGAATGTAAGCCTCTATTATGAATCTCAATTTGTAAGTAGAAGTTTGTAATACTGAAGCTGCACATTACTAATTAATTTGAAAATGTATATAATTACTTGATTTTTACTGAAAAATGTAATTAAAATTTCATCTTTGACAAAAAATTATCAATGAAATTAAAAATAAATAGTATGTACCTTACATCCAATGAATCAAGTAATAATTTTGTGTCATTAGCACCTAATAAAAAACAATTCTTTTCATATGCAACAACAATTTTAATTTTATAATATTTATTTAAAGGTTCTTTCAAATGAGATCTACTTGCTAGAGAACTGCACGTTATTATGTTATATTATTATGCTTGAAATATGCTCCCCAGCAGTTTGAAGTAAATGTTGGTGAGAATTCACATTGAATTGCAAATAATATATTTTAATGACGTTAGGCCTGATCCAGACCTGATAATGTCAAACTATGGGCCGTATTCGGAGATCGGTTTTTGTGGGAAGTTCCGTGCGTATTTTTACAAGCCGATGAACTGCGCATGTGTAGTAACTAAATTTACGCAATCTACGTTGATTTTAAAGAGGGACAATTTTAATAGACATAAGGAATAAGTACAATATTAAGGGGAACAATTTACTAAACTAAATTAACATAAGGTACACTATTAAGGGGGGGCACTGGACTTTAATACTAGTACTAAATTCAAGCCACTGTAGCCCTGGCCACTTTAGCATGATGCAGCTTGTGGTACTACTAGTCACATGTCCTGCCAGACAAATGCTTGCTGTGCCTTTTAGTTCTAGAAGCGATGGCATGCTAAAGGTTATTGACTGGACGGAGCATGCTGCAACACTAGGCTGTTTTTTTTAACATTTTCTCATAAGATTTAGGATTTCTTTTCTTAAAAAACAAAAATTTTAGCCTAAGTTTTTTTTCTAAGGGTGTTGATATTAACAAATTCAACACTCACACCGAGCTCTTGTTTTAAAATGATTTTTCTGTCGATTTTTCAGCGTTTATAATAATTAATCGTTAGTAAAGCTGGTGTTTTGTATGACTTTTCAAAATCCTTATGGAGAACTTAAAAAGTCAGCATTTTGGACAATTTTAAGGCAATTTTAATTTAGTAAGAACGGCAAATGCAAAACTGCCAGAAAAATCACCCTAAAATAGTGATTTTAACAAATCGCTCCTTAGAAAATCCGACCCATGGAATCCTTTTTCTTGTTACAGAAACTTAGAAACATAGAAAGTGATGGCAGATAAGAGCCACATGGCCCATTCAGTCTGTCCAGTTGTTATTTAAAACTATACTGACCCTAGAACTATTTTAACCTAAATTTAGCATATCCTTATATTTATCCCAGGCATGTTTAAACTGTTTTACTGTTTTACTCAACCACCTCAGATGGGAGGCTATTCCTCTTATCTATTAACCTTTCACTGAAGTAATTTTTCCACACATTTCCTCTGAATCTACCACCCTCCAGTTTATATTCATGCCCTTGTGTTCTATTACACCTCTTCCTTTGAAAAATTCCACCCTCCTCTAGCCTGTCACAACCCTTGATATATTTGAAAGCTGCTATCATATCCCCCCTCTCCCTTCTCTTCTCCAAGCTATACATGTTTAGTTCCTGTAGCCTTTCTTGGTATGTTTTGTGACACATGCCATGTACTATTTTAGTTGCTCTTCTTTGCACAGTCTCTAATATATTTATGTCTCTCTGGAGATATGGCCTCCAGAACTGAACAAAGTTCAAGTTCTTACCTAGAACAATTTTCTAGGTAAGGTCGTAACAATGATCTATAAAAGGGCATTACTACTTATCTTATTCTGCTACCAACTCCTCTCCCTATGTAGCCAAGAATCTTACTTAATCTTTGTCTTTGCTTTGTTACATTGCTTGGCTACCTTTAAGTCACATGAAATAATGACTCCTAGATCCCTTTCTTCCTCAGTAGTTTCTAATGTGGTGCCATTGATGATATATTAAGCGTTTGGGTTTTTGTGTCCCAAGTGCATGATTTGCTATTTTTGGCATTAGACTGTAGTTGCCACACTCTTGACCATTGCTCTAGTCTACCTAAATTATCCCTCATTTTGTGTACCCCTCCTGGTGGGTCTATCCTGTTACTTGCGTCATCTGCAAAAAGGCATATTTTTTCCTTCAATACCACAGGCAATATCACCAATAAAGATATTAAATAGCACTGGTCCAAGTATAGAACTTTGGGGAACTCCACTGGTTACCTTACCATCCCCAGAAGGGATTACATTTACAACAACCCTCTGTTGTTTATCCTGTAACCAAGATCGTATAAATACAACTATCTTTAAGTCCGATTCCAAAGTTTCCAGTTTATGTAAGTCTATAATGTGGCACAGTGTCAAAAGCCTTACTAAAATCTAGATAAGCTATGTCTACAGCTCCCCCTTTATCTAATACTTAACTGACCGAGTCAAAAATTTCAATAAGATTTGTTTGACATGATCTTCCCCCAGTGAATCCATGCTGCTTGGGATTCTGTAAATTACTGAATTTGAGATACTTTACAATTTTTTCCTTTAACAGTGTTTCCATCAATTTTCCTACTACCGATGTTAGATTGCCTGGTCGGTAGTTTGCCACTTCTTCCCTACTTCTATTTTATTGCAGAGGGACATTTGCTATTTTCCAGTTGTCTGGAATCATTCCTGTTATTAGTGGCTGGTTGAGTAACTCAGTTAATGGTATTGCCAGCACCCTTCTAAGCTCTTTTAGTATCCTGGGGTTTATCCCATCTGGCCTCATTGGTTTGTCCAATTTCAGCATTGAAAGTTGTTTTAATCCTTGCTCCTTAGTGAAAGTAGTAGTAATTGCCAGTTTTCCAGCCAAATGCATGGGATTGGACTCCTCACTCTTTATTTATTTATTTTTAATTTGTGTTTTCTATTCATAAATCTGTGTTTTAATATATGACTGTTTATTAAATACTAATTGATTTTTACGTCTGTGCTCCTATGTTGACTCATGGTTTAAATGCCTTAGAGCTGTTTCTAGGATATTAACTCATGAGGATGTTCTACATTATGAAAACACTTTATAAGGGCTATATTTTCAATAAAGGATGCTGCTAATTATCAGATTATCGTTTTAACTCTTTAGTACTGGAAGATGTGGCTATTTATTGGTTCATTGGGTTTTAGGTATTCATTTCTCTTACCTGATTCAGACCCCAGAACACTTTCCATACATGCTGGGGTTCACACAGATTAGGGGAGTGATCTCTCCCCTGTGACTCTCCTCTCGAGCGGACATTATGGCAGATACGCTACCATAAGGCTGCCTTGACTCAGATGTGAGGTTCCACGCATAAGTAGTTAACCCAGCCCATACTGTATAGTTAACATCTCCCCCCCACCATGAGTACTTTTTGTGGGCGGAGGGGAAGAACATTTCCTTCGGACGGATCTCCTATTGTACAATATCCAAGAATTGTATTGTAGTTCAGCGCATAAAATGCACATAAAAACATACGCACGTAAAAACACCCTTTGCATGCATAAGTTAGTGTTGTTCTTAAGTCTGGATTCGGTCCTTAATTATTTATCTGTTTAAGGTAGCAGTCCTCATCTTTTACTACTGTTGTTGTTTTTCTGTACTCTGTATCTTAGAGGTCAATTTTAGAACTGCAGCTAATTACTGCATATTGTCATTTCTTGTCTCTGTGTTGTTTCCTCCTTATGCCAGTTTCCTTTACATCATGTTGCCTTACTTTTCTTTTACCATGATGAACTTTTCTTGACACATGTTTCAGTGTGTGATTAGAAATGTATCTAAGAAAAATAAAACATAAGTCATGTACTTAGCTTATGCCTAATAGGATTTGACATGAAGGCAATGCCCCTGGTGTTGTAGAAGCTTATTTAAACAGGGATATGTCTCTCATACAGAGTTCTTGGATCAGGTTGCCATATTTAGTATATTTTCCAAGTGCCAGCAAATCATCTATTAAAACACTTGTTTTGTTCATTTCACATAAGCACATGAATGCATGTGGTGTAGTCTGCAGCTCACAGTCAATATGATAAAATCATTTCACTAAGAATTGCATATAAGAAAACACATACAGTAGGGTGAATGTCTGATAATGGTTGCTTGGCAACACCATCACAACCAATTTCTCTTCAGAGCACAGTATGTGTCCATGACTAGAATGTTATTTATCTTCATTAGAACTAAGCAATTTATGTTGTCAACTTTCCCATGACCATTGGATGTCTCCTAGTTATACATTTCTTGCTTAACTGGTTGATGTTCTACATTTTTTTTGTGTGTGTGTTCTGTGTAATGTGATCCTATAGAATACATTTAAATGTGTTCTAACTATTGGTTGTATCTGAGGTTGCAACTATTCCCAAAAATATGGTTATGTATTCTATTGAAAAGTGACATAAAAACTATTGTTAATTTGAATATGTAAACTGTTTAGTATTTGTTTTGTAAGAATTGATAGCATATAATATAGGTACTAATTTGTTGGCTAGTGTTCAAAACAAACCCCATTGTCATGTTTATTATTTCCAAAATCCCAAAGACAAATGATCAGAAGCTTTTCAAAACAGATAAAAAAAAATACTGAGTGTACTATATTAAAAGTAAAAAAAAATGACTTTCAGTCTACCCAGCTATATGGAACCTAGCCTGAGAGTTGTTTACATTGCACCTGCATGAGTGTATAAATGGTCCTAATCATACAAATTCATCCACATTATTACAACATCATTGTTATATTATAGTGTCTACACATTTTAGCTCATGCACTGACAGTAATCACCACATAAACACAGATGTGTCCCATAAGATAGAAGCACCAATGGCTCCATATACCAGTCAGTGCTCCTACTATAGTAGCAATAGCCTTCAACTGCAACAATAAATTGAGGACTGTATTCAGAAATACGTTTTCATGTATTTTTAGGATTGTATCAATTGCGCATGCGCGGTGACTTTTTCCATGCAAGTTACGTAGTATTTATGCACAGAAGTCCATTAGGAAATGCACTTGTGAATCGCATTTAGGGACATACGTAAGAAGGGGCCGGATTGAAATCCATACGTTTAAAGTTACGTGAGTCTGGGCGGGGGGTGCATTTAAATGGGCATTTGAGGGTGTGGTTAGATAGATACACACTTACGTACCTTAACATACGTCCGTAACTACACATAGGGATTAGGGTGCTCTATGGTGGCGTAAGTCACCGACAACACGGTCGTGTAAGGGGAGTGTCATGGGTGTTACCTTGCGGGGTGCATGCGTATAATTGCGTACCTTCAAAAAACGGATCTCTGAATCCGGTCCTGATTTTTCTAGACACCAGCAGGCATGGATTCTTGTATAATTAAAATAAATCAAAATATTTGTGTTAATATAATAAACAGACCCTTATCCCATTTTCTTATATACAAAAAGGATCTACAGATCTAAAATCTGTTTGCCAGTTTAAAAAAAAAAACTGGTTGCATATTTTTTTTTACATTGCTTGCTGGAAAAATGTCAATATAAAGACAATTGCAGTTTAATGAAAGCATATATTATTGTTGTTTAACTATGTTAAATATTTTGTGCTACAATATATACTGGACAAATGTTTCTCTGAAAGTTGAATGTGGTATATTGGAAAAGGATAAAACATTAAGTGCTGTTCTGCACCTATTTCTTTTTGTTGTTTATCAGGCTACAGCAGCTGATTCTGTGTAATAAAGCACTTTGTATTGCTAGATTAATGAGACTTATATGTCATGGTATCCATGCTAACAGATGCTATGAGAGATGAATACAATAATAAGTAGATGGAAATGTATATAATCTCTTTAGCATTCAGAATTTGAAATGTTATTATAGAAAAAAGCACAATATGAATATAATTTGATAATAATGTATAAGATAAGACAATTCAGACAGATCTAAAATTTTGCGTTTTGTTCAACATCTGTGTGTTTCAGTTGAATTGTTCCTAGTTTTCCATATTGTAAATGCAAATATGTGTTAAAGGATGATTTCTAATGACATATCCGACAAGGAACTGGCCTAACTTTGCAAGTTCCCTTTCCATACGTATTTATTTCTGTGTGACAAAAAAAACAATACGGCAATAATCCCTATTTGCCAAACTCCTGGCCTAGGTGTAATCCTTAATCTTATACGTCCCACAAACAATCAGTATCTAAGTCTTGTTACATATATAATTAAAAAAGTCCAGAATATGCAAATATCTCACACAAGGGGCTACAAAAACTCTCATTCAAAGACAAATCATCTTCAGCATTGATTATTGCAATGCTCTCCTTAATGGATTCCCACAATATAAAATAACCCTTCCCCCTACAATCTATATTGCATGTAACTAGATTGATTATCCTTGCAAAATGTGGGTCTACAGTTAGCCTACTCTGTCATCCTCTACATAGATGGCCTTTATTTTACAGAATTAAATACATAAACCTTTTACCAGCCTACAAAACCATCAACGAATTTACCCTATTTGCAGGTACTGTCATAATTTACACAAGTTTTTCTACTAAAATATCCCTCAGTTCTGCTACTAACAGTAGGGTTCAAATGCAGATTTCCCATTTAAGTTGCTTCTTTTGGAATATGCTGGGGAAGCTAGATGGCAGCCGATGAGTAAATCACAAAATTTTTGTTTGCTTACCATTTAACAGCTGCTGGCTTCCTGCAGAGATCAGACATTGGAACTGATATCACCTATCACTCTCTCCGTAGGACATTAAATGGGTGACATCAGTTCCATTGTCTGATCTCTGCAGTATAAGCACAGAAAGTTCATACAACGTTGCAGCAATAAATTTGCACAAATATATAAGGGTGCTATTCACGGATCCAATATACCAATAAACCAAGAAAAACAAAGGAAACTAAGTTCCTATGAAAGAATCCTCAAGAATGCACACCTAAAAACTGTTGTAAGCAACAAATAGATTTATTGTAGCAATAATGAATTGATGCAAAACGAAATATCTAAAATGAACGAACTGACAAGTTGGAAAACAGTGATATCATCACAATGACAATCCACACATACATTGATCCTGGGATACATGTAGTTTAGACAAGCAAATTACAAAATGACAATGGGTAGAACACATATAGTGTGGGATACTTATCCCTTAACAGCCGTGTCAATAGGTCCTGAGATTACATGTAACAAGCAAGTACAGAATAGCAATGAATAGAACAGACATGTAGTATAGGATACTTATCCCCCAACGGTCGTCTCAGTGACAGCAATGATATGACAAGGCAGCCCAACTAACTAAAGGTGTCTATTAGGGATAAGTATCCCACACTATATGTGTTCTACCCATTGTCATTTTGTAATTTGCTTGTCTGAACTACATGTATCCCAGGATCAATGTATGTGTGGATTGTCATTGTGATGATATCACTGTTTTCCAACTTGTCAGTTCGTTCATTTTAGATATTTCGTTTTGCATCAATTCATTATTGCTACAATAAATCTATTTGTTGCTTACAACAGTTTTTAGGTGTGCATTCTTGAGGATTCTTTCATAGGAACTTAGTTTCCTTTGTTTTTCTTGATCTCTGCAGTAACCTAGCAGCTATTAAATGGTAAGTTTCAATGATTTCTGAAGCCGTATAAAACTTTCCCCAGCAGGTGGGCTGCCATGTATGGCTGACTTTTCCCTGTTTTTAGGAAAGGATTCACTGGGCACAACTGAACATTGCTATGTGTCTGGATCATACAGAGCAATGAACACTTTTACCATACAACTTGGCTGGTCCTTTGTATGATATATAGCACTTCTTCTTATGTATGAAAAACTAATGTCCTATAGAGTGTAAGCATGTGAGCAGGGCTCTCTTACACACCTATTTGAAATGCAAATAAATAAGTATATAAACAATGAAACTACAAATGTAGACACAAACTCATGCTGACTGGTGGTGTGCAACTCAGAAACTTGCTTAAGATGGCAGAACTACATAAAAACCATGGCTAATACAAACAAATTGCAGATACCCTTTTACACTGGTTTCATTTGATTATTTTGAAGGGAGACATTCTATTTTGAAAAATGTTCAGATATTTATCATTTATATATTATAATTCAAATCAAAACCATTTTCTCAGTATAAATTTGAAGTCTTTATATAACATTCAACCAGCACTGTGAAATATAAGCAGTTAAATCAGGGTATTGTACGTACCTACAAAGAAAGATTTTAAAGACCTTGGGCCCAGAGACAGAACAAGCGATTGGTGACCTAGGTGAAAAAATATGCTTTGTTCCTTATGATATCCCAAGTAACCTGGTGGTGGTGGGAACCCCGCACTGATGGCTTTCATTGTGAAATAGAGATAGCCGAGAGTTGTTTTTCAGCTGTCTTTATTTCGAATGGCAACTTTTTAGATTATTTTTTATGAATGTGTGAGTATATGATCGACATTCTCACACATTCCTTTTCGATGACGCCAGACCACCGGAGAGGAGAGTAACCCTCTCCAGAGACTTTTAGGCTTAGGGTAAAGGTTAGAGTTAGGGTCAGGCTGCGGGGAAGGAAGACTTAGGGTTAGGCTGTGGGGAAGGGGGAGTTAAGATCAGGCTGCAGGGAAGGGAGACTTAGGGATAGGATGCGGGGAAGGAGGCTTAGGATCAAGCTGCGGCAAAAGGGAAGATTAGGGTCAGGGTAATAGAAGGGGAGGGTTATTGTAAGCGTAGGGAGAGGGTTGGGGATAGAATAGCTACTTACCTTTTGGAACACCCTCCCACATGCAGGACCCCTACCTTAAGTATCCTGCACAGAAGCCCTTCTGTGCAAGATACTTGCATGTAGGGGCTTAGCCAAGTCCTTACTGTACTATTTGCATGAATTAGCCCACCCCCATGTGCATCTCCTACAGGTGATAGGGGCTCTGTTTTATACAGAGTGCAGTTTGTGCAGTGTCTGTGTGTATTACAGGGGGTGCAGTGACTGTGTGTATTACAGGGTGCGTTGTGTGTATGTGTGTATTATAGGGTGCAGTGTGTGTCTGCATGTATTATAGCGTGTAGTGTGTGTGTATGTGTAATATTAAAGGGTGCAGAGTGTGTGTGTAATATTAAAGGGTGCAGTGTGTGTGTGTGTGTGTGTGTGTGTGTGTGTCTGTATGTAGTATATGGTGCTGTGTGTGTGTGAAATAGAGAGAATGTATTATGAAGGCGGGTGCTACTACCTTACATTGCCAGGGGTGCCCAGATCCCTAGATACACCCCTGCTCCCTATGTCAGCCCTTTGACTTTAAGTTCCTTTAAATTATGTCCAAATCCTCAGTCATTCTGGCATCAAACAGTGTGCATTCACATAAAATACAAACAGAAAACAAAAAAATCCTTCCTTCACTAATTTCAAATAATTTTGGCAAAGTCCAAAGGGAGAGCAACAAAAATAACTACCCATAAAATAAATATTGCTTGTCACTAGTGTAGATCATATATGTCTGGCCACTGGAGAACTTATAGATTTTTGACTAGATCCAGATTTACTACAAGCGAGTATTTCCTGATTGCTAGGATCCCTTTCGGTGAGCAGCACATGCATGAGCGCCGTATCACCAGGACAGATCCAGAATTCAGTTAATGGGGCAGGAAGTGGAAAGCTGGTGGGGGTTATGTAAGGGTTTCATCCTAACTTCTGCACCCTCCCCACTTGATATCTTAAGTTGGGGTCTTGTGATCATAACTCTGTTCGAGAGTTAGGATGATGCAGGGATTCTGCAGTGGAGGCCTGGATACGTTCTATTAGTTCCTGTTCTTTTTTTATTCCATTTCAACTCTTAAATCAAACAAACAAGCTAACAAATAATGTAGTAAAATGGAACATCAGCTAAGAACATATGGGGTTATTCAAATCAAATCTAAATTAAATGATAATATATTTCACATATAATTCACAGTTAATCGTAGTTTTAGCTTTAAACTGATCATCATGATTTCAACTTTAAAGCTTGTTTTAAAATTTTAACCATAGATGCAAGAAGTGTATAAATTACAATACCAAAGACAAATATAAAATCCTGCCTAAATGCAAACTTATAACAAAGCCTTACACAACTCACTAATATTAGACTGATTCATTTAACAATAGAACATGTTTTAAAATATACTCATAAAGATTTTTTTGACTGAATATCAGCGTATTTGCCATACAGTGTGCTCATGCAGGGCCGTATTCAGAGATCCGTATTTCCTCTCATTTCCATGCGTATTTTTAAGTACGTTTCAACTGCGCATGCGTAGTAACTTTATACACAGTTTACGTAGACTATACGTGTGGAAGTGCCTAGCGGACGGACTTGTGAAGCGGACATGGAAAAATACGCACGGAGGAATTTACATAGAAATGGGCGGGGGGGCATTTAAATTAAGGGAAGTGGGCAGAAAGTTAGGAAGCGAAAGTCTCTGTGGGCACGGATTAGCAAGGGGAGTGACTGGGGTTTTGGTGGGTGTAACTTGCTCCGTCCGTGCGTATATTTGCGGACCGATCACCGGACGGATCTCTGAATACGGCCCACAATTCTTTAAATATAGATATTCATTTTTGGGTTTTTTTTTGCTTTAAAAAATTAAATAATTATTTAATTGTATTTGTATTTTAATTCTCTATTATAATTAAACAATATTATACCAATTTAAAAAAATTAAACAAACAAACTTATATAGGCTGCTGAAGTACGCTTCAGTCTATTTGCCTATAAATATCCATTTGCATGGATTAAAAGTGTTCTTCTTTTCAGTACTTCCTATGCTGTGAAAGCTCTAAATAGGGCACATGTATTTTCAATACTGTGTTTGTGCTTCTGAGGCTCAAAGCTTTGGATCAGGTCCTTCAAGTTACTCTGGATGATCCATATTGTTTAGATAGCATTTCTTAAAGAATATTTACGCACTGAACTAACAGCAGGAGGAATGTCTGAAGAGAGAACAGAATGGCAGGAGAAGTGTATGACTGACATTTAGGAATTCTACTCAGTGCTCTCTTTCTGACGGATTATTTTTATGGACTAGCAATTTTGATTTAAAAGAAGGCAAGAGAAAACCCCAGCTGCCAATTTATTCCAGCAGCAGGAAAAATGTCCTTCTTGATTCCATAAAATGGTAATCAAAATATCTCTTTCAATCAACCGCCATCAATAATGCATTTGAATAATTATACATATATAGCATTTTTCTTTTCTAAGGAGAGCATATCTATTTTTAATTACATTTAATTAATTGGGGGCCACAAATAACACTGGGAATCATTTTCTAGCTTACAATCCTTACAGTAAAGAAAATCTCATTAAACAAATCCCTTTAATAAACTCATATATATATTTATTTATACTAATTATGTAACCTCAAAGGCACCTTGTTTCAGGATGTAAACTATTTAATTTTGTTTGGGATTTCATTAGAATGTAACCCTTTGGTTTCCTTAAAGTCCTTAATTTCCTTTTATATATAAGTAACAAAAACTAGATTCCAGTTTAATGTAATAAAATGTATCTTATACCCCTTTCAATGAAAACCATGGACTGAATCCAGACTCCTGCACGCTTTCCGTACGTGCAGGTGTCTGTCTGTCCGACAGAGAGAAGGGACTGAACTCCCCGTGTCACTCCCCTCTCTCATGCAGCCATAAGTCTGCCTTAACTAAAGAGTGTGGATCTGTGGTCCGTACGACCGCTGATCCACATGAATGTTTGATACCCCACCCACACTGTACAATTACAATGTTTCCCCCCCCACCCACCTTAGCAGGTGGAGGGGAAAAACAACCCATTTATATCTGAAATGACAGCGTACGATACTAAGTTCCTTACATTGGGGTAGATCCAGAACTATGTGTGCCGTACATTTATTCGCGGAGCGTATTTTCATGCGCGTAAAATCGCTACACTCCCCTCGGCACACCCCTTGCACGGACGTATTTTGTCAAGATACGCTTTCCAAACCCTACCTTAACTTTTTCCAACGTAACCGCAGTCATACGCACACGTACGTATGGGCTGAACGAATTTACACAGCTAAGCACGCCCATACTGTACACTTTAAATACAACCCCCCGCCTACTTCACGTATTTCACACGTAATTTGGACTAACGTAAAATCGGCACACCCACACGTAAGTATTTACGTGACACATATGTGAATGGCCCATACGTTCACAATTACGCTACGTTAATGTGCGTATTTTCTATGGTGCGCATGCGCAGTGCGTACAAAACAGCGATTTTACGTCTCAGCCACGCGTACAAGTGTAAACCTGAGCAATATCATGTTGAACTGCCAGGAGAGGCAAATTTACATTGTGAAAACAGAATTAGAATTGAGAGATGAAGTTTCTTTGCTCAATTCTATGTTACAGATTAAATATAAAGCTTTGCAGTATGTGAGTTCTGTGTACAAATGTAAAGTATTTTCCCTGCATGTAAAATAATTGTAATTAATTAACACTCCTTAATTGGTTTAGTCGAGCTGTACACTTGCAGCTGTTTTGCCCTCACAAACTCTGGATCAGCCCCGAGGTGGGCTACCTGGAAGTCATCTCATTGATCCGTGTGACCGCTGATCCATGCATATACCCTAAACCCAGCCCCATCTGTACAATTAGAATTTCCCCCTGCCCATTTTTTGGAATATGATTTGTGCAAACAGAGAGGAAAATCCTCCCCATCGCACAGAACAACTATCGTATGGAACTTCCGTACAATAGAAGTTACTACTATCATAAATTGATAGTAACATCTGGAGGGCGAATGCATGCGTAAGTGGTCTAAGGGACGGACCTGTTTATCCAATCCCTTATCTCTAAAAATGACAGCTGTTCCAGTGGCTGTAATATTAACAGATGAATAAGGGGTCAAACTATGGTGAACAGTGCTCCCTGTTCTTATCAGTGAAAGCCATATCTTTTTAATTAAATTTCCCTATGCTGAGGGCTTCATCATGCAGCTCTGTCAGCTGTGCAGTGCTCAGTGTTCTATGCAGAAGAACAGCTCACATGACTTGATGACAATAAGTGTGCTTTGCTTCTGGGACATTGAACACAGTATAAAAGAGCAACAGACAGAGCAGTGGTAGAAGATGAAAGAAGAACAATAGAAGTTAGAAGAAGAAAGTAAGAAGTTAGCAGATAATAGAAGAATATAGAAATGTGTGATATATACGTTGTCTGGGAATGGCTCATACTATAATAAATCTATGGTATAATAAACTCTGAGAATGTCAAATTATATATAATATATAGCTTGCCAGTCTTAATATACCCCCTTTATCTTTCTATCTTTCTTCTTCTAACTTCCATTGTTCTTCTATTGCTACTCAGTTCCAAACATACTGCACATATATTATATATTAATATAATACTGAAATCAAGTCAAGCATTTGGAAACCATCCTATGTAAACCTCATTTTTGTCACTACCTCTAGGTACGTACCTCACCTTCTTATCGTAAAATCTAACAAATGGTTTTAACAGAATTAGCCTAATTAGTAAATTATTAATTAAATTTTAAACTGTCAATTTACATGGCTTTCTTAGGTCTAATTATTTAGTTAAAAATGGTGCTTGATGAGAGCCACTTCCAAAGACATATAAAATATTCCTACTTCAATTCAATTGCAATCTAGTCATAAGTTTGGGAATAATAATGTTTTGAATGGATATTATATAGTGTTTTCTAAAACATATTTTAATTGGTATTATGTTTATAAAGATAAGTGTTCCTCTCTCTTCTTCAATTTAGTTATACAGTAATCAGATCTGGCCCATACCAGTTTGGTGCACTAGGCAATATTTTTGCTGATGACTTACCTGCAACCACACCAATTTAAGGGCTAGATTTACCAAACTGCAGAAAAGGAAAAGAAGAGATGTTGAGTTTTGAAATACAGACAGCCAACAGCTAATTGTCGGCTGTCTCTATTTTGAAAATCTGCCTAATTAGAAAGTTTTTATAATGAATGGGTAAGTATGTCGATTTTATTTTTCCACAACTTACCCATTCTTTAGCTTAAGGACATAAGACCCACAAGTATACAGCTTACAAGAGAAGACTTATGGTTAGGCTGCAGGCAGGGGATACAACATATAAGGGGAGTCTTAGGGTTAGGCTGTGGGGAGAGGATGGAGTGTAGAAGGGGAGTCTTAGGGTAAAGCTACGGGAGGGAATCCAGCGTAAAAGTGGAAGGTTAGAATCAGGCTGCGGAGAAGGGTGGATTAGGGTAATGGAAGGGGAGGGTTAGGATAAGGGTTGAAGTTGGAAAAAATACTCACCAGGCTGCGCTCTGGGGATCTTGGATTCCGTCACTTTGGTGCAGCCATTCTTTCTCTACACTTTCCATACAGATGCCTTCTGTACATATTAACTATGATCTTTATATGGCCACTTGTGGAAAGAGATCCGGTTGCTGTTTTCTTTACACGGATTTTCTCCACACAAGAAACACATAATTTATTACCTCTGCAGCGTTGATCTTTTTCAGTTTTATCTGCTCATCAATTTTTGATATCTATTCTTCACACTTATTTTATTTCACAACTTCCCCCAACACAGGAGGGAGCCTCCAATTACAGAAGCAATGAGAACTGTAAATTAGATGTCTATTGGAGTCAGCAGTAGTACTTAGTACTTGCAATAAGCACTTTGGGAGAAGCAGTGGCATCATGCTAGAGGCATTCTCCCCACTATCTATATAATAGCACATAATCAATTTTGTGACATTATTAGTGACATGACGTTGTGATGCTGGAAGGAGCACAGAAAGTATCACTGTGGTAGTTAGGATGCAGTGAGTGGAGATCCGGTATTAAACTTCTGCTGCTGCTGAAGTCTGAATCTGGTCCTGTGTACGAATAGGTGCTTACTGTACACCAGCTCTTAGGTGGAAATGCAGAAAATCCGGGCTGCTACTGGACTCACAGCAGCACGAAACCTCCAACTTTCTTATTTAAATAAAGTGTAGGGCACACAGAAGAGGACACAGGCGTGTGCTTGCTCTTGTTTTGCACATGTACAATGCTCTATCCCACTGCACTTACACCTAAAAAATAGGTATAAGCACAGCTCTAGATCATATCCAAGATATTTAGTCCATCTCGCTTTCAAATGGCAGCATCACAGATTTTATTATTATTGCAGATTTTGGACCGGATACACACTTAAGAAGCTTCTGCTTCTTAAGTGCGGAGAATTAGGAAATGACCTACCACTCAATCTACGTACCACTTTAAAGACCGCACGTAGATATTTAAGAAGGAAGAGGCATGCCACGGCAGCCTCTGTCCTTTTTTAAGAAGAGTGGTTGGAGGGAGGGATTTAAATTAGCTGGGAAGTACATGGAGAAGGGATCTCTGTTCGTATTTTCCTTCTTAAGAAGGAAAATACGAATATTTAGGTAAGGAAGCCCTATGACACTCTTAAGTGCCTTAAGGTTCCCAAAACGGGAGTTGGGTTGCAGGGCAGGTCAGGTGAGTTAGGTGCGGATACTGCCACAGTTGCTAAATGTTGCAAATTACACATTTTACTGGCCACAAACAACTCTACTGCACAGACCTCTCATGTTTAAGAAATTCTGGGATACTAAAATCTGTTTATGGTAAATATAGTAATTCAGCCATTTGTAAAACAAACACGCATTTATTATAACTAGGTGTTACAGAGAGGAGCAAACCTGCACCTGGCAAACAATTGTGCAGTACAAGAGATGAGCATTCTTTTACATTTTTGTTTTGAATCCAGTCAAAATATATTCCTTTTTTATTAAGCAAATGAATACTGAAGTGGGTTTTTTACATTGCAATTGAGCTAGGAACTTCACCTCTCATTTCTAATTCTGACTGCGCAATATAATTTTGCCTATCAATGAGGTACAACATGAACTACTATATTTGCTCCATTACAGGCCACCAGGGATCCAGGGAAAAGTGTTACTGGGGTGAGCAGTTTTGCTATCACATTATTGATCTTGCCCTTCAGATTGATACTGGTGTGTTTGTGATCGAAACCAGTGATACAGAGATAGCTTGTCTGAGGATGATCCAAGGATGGCATTAAGTGGGCTTATCATTATGTCCATATTGAAGTAGCTAGTCAGTGATTACCCAATTCTATGAAGTTAATGTATGTGGACTGTCTACTGAATTTGAAAGTATTAGGGAATTAGGTAAAAAGTTAGACAAAACTACACTGAATTTCAGGTGGCATCAAATAAATGTTATTCTTTGCAAGCGGAATGCTTTGTTTTTTATTGCACACAGACTATTACAGACTGTTATTTAGACTTGAGCTAGGTACACACCTTTTGTGACACACGGGTACACTCCTATACAATCATACTTGCGACCATCTACCCATAAGTCAATCAAAACTTCAGACTTCAAGCTAACTGTTGCATAAACGGTTGGTAGCGTGGTCAAATGGTGTGTACACATTAAACATTTGGTCCAATATTGCCCTGTTGACCCAGATGAACATTAAACAGCATGAGATGCAATCTCTCGATTTGACCAGTTCTTATCTTATAACACATGATTGAAGGTGCGTACACACTCTTGCGATAGAAAAATTAACAGGTAGTAACTGAAAGAATGCCCCAATTAGATACAGGTGTTGACCCAGTTTTAGGCTAGGGAACATCACCTACCAATTGTAAAAGTTTTTGCAAAAGATGAAATTTATCCCTGCAATGCAACATGGTATTGCCCAGGAGTAGCTGTTCTCTTATTTTAAAACTCTAGATTTGGTCCTTTTATTTTAAGATACTGATAAATATGAGGAACATCTGTTTGGGAGAAATGTAATTAAGAGGAATTTGGTAATGCTCAACTAATGTGTCACTCCTGATGCCTTGCTGGCAAAATAAAGGAATGCCAATCCAAGGTTAACTTAGCTAACAGATCTACTAATTCAGTAAGAAAACAATGCTGTCTGACATATTTGGTACCTCTTTAGTAACTCAGTTTGCATTTGCCAATTGTAAGCACCAAGCCTACCTCTTAACATATTGTAGTGTAGGATTTCGTGTAAACACTGCATGATTTTTATAGCCATGCTAGTGGCAGTTCAGGTTAGTTGCTTGCTGTACATGATTGTTCAGGTTTTAAATAACTCACTCAAAGCAAATTGAATAACAATAAATAAGTGTCTAGTTGATTAACATTCCTATCTTTACCTACTTTGACATGACAAAGCTACAGATGCCCTGATAAACAAAGCTACAGATGCTCTGACATGACAAAGCTACAGATGCTCTGACATGACAAAGCTGCAGATGCTCTAACATGACAAAGCTACAGATACTTTAACATGACAAAGTCTTGACATGTGACATAGCTAAAGTTTTTCTCTTTTCTTTATTTTTTTAACAGTAATTAGTATTTTAAATGTATGTATTTATTTATTTATTTATTTTAAATGTAAATGAAAAAAAAACCTTTTTTATTATATTTCATTTTTTAAAGTTACGCACTTTTGTTTATCCTAGCGATACATGCCTCCCTTTTCCTCCCCCTAATAACAGCTATCCTGAGATGGCGTATCATCCTTCGGAGCGGAATGATAATCTCCGCTCCAGGGGTTAGTAAATTTAATTTAGAGCCGGCCCGCATTAAGAAGAACGGGCCGGCGAACATAAAAGAAGTGTCAGAGCATCGTCATGATTTCCATGGCAATTGCCCCTTTTGTAAATCAAAAAAGCGTTTTCAAGTGAAAACTGCCGTTATCACCTAAAAACGATGGTTGATTGACATTACAAAGCTACAGATGCCCTGACATGACAAAGCTACAGATGCCCTGACATGACAAAGCTACAAATGCCCTGACATGACAAAGCTACAGATGCCCTGACATGACAAAGCTACAAATGCCCTGACATGACAAAGATACAGATGCTCTGACATGACAAAGCTACAGATGCCCTGACATGACAAAGCTACAAATGCCCTGACATGACAAAGATACAGATGCTCTGATATGACAAAGCTACAGATGCCCTGACATGACAAAGATACAGATGCCCTGACATGACAAAGATACAGATGCTCTGACATGACAAAGCTACAGATGCCCTGACATGACAAAGATACAGATGCCCTGACATGACAAAGATACAGATGCCCTGACATGACAAAGATACAGATGCCCTGACATGACAAAGATACAGATGCCCTGACATGACAAAGATACAGATGCCCTGACATGACAAAGATACAGATGCCCTGACATGACAAAGATACAGATGCCCTGACATGACAAAGATACAGATGCCCTGACATGACAAAGATACAGATGCCCTGACATGACAAAGATACAGATGCCCTGACATGACAAAGATACAGATGCCCTGACATGACAAAGATACAGATGCCCTGACATGACAAAGATACAGATGCCCTGACATGACAAAGATACAGATGCCCTGACATGACAAAGATACAGATGCCCTGACATGACAAAGATACAGATGCCCTGACATGACAAAGATACAGATGCCCTGACATGACAAAGATACAGATGCCCTGACATGACAAAGATACAGATGCCCTGACATGACAAAGATACAGATGCCCTGACATGACAAAGATACAGATGCCCTGACATGACAAAGATACAGATGCCCTGACATGACAAAGATACAGATGCCCTGACATGACAAAGATACAGATGCCCTGACATGACAAAGATACAGATGCCCTGACATGACAAAGATACAGATGCCCTGACATGACAAAGATACAGATGCCCTGACATGACAAAGATACAGATGCCCTGACATGACAAAGATACAGATGCCCTGACATGACAAAGATACAGATGCCCTGACATGACAAAGATACAGATGCCCTGACATGACAAAGATACAGATGCCCTGACATGACAAAGATACAGATGCCCTGACATGACAAAGATACAGATGCCCTGACATGACAAAGATACAGATGCCCTGACATGACAAAGATACAGATGCCCTGACATGACAAAGATACAGATGCCCTGACATGACAAAGATACAGATGCCCTGACATGACAAAGATACAGATGCCCTGACATGACAAAGATACAGATGCCCTGACATGACAAAGATACAGATGCCCTGACATGACAAAGATACAGATGCTCTGACATGACAAAGCTACAGATGCCCTGACATGACAAAGATACAGATGTCCTGACATGACAAAGCTACAAATGCCCTGACATGACAAAGATACAGATGCTCTGACATGACAAAGATACAGATGCTCTGACATGACAAAGATACAGATGCCCTGACATGACAAAGATACAGATGCCTTGACATGCTATATAGATAAACATATAATAATGTAAATAAATATATAATGATAGTATTAAAAAGCTTAACCCAGCCCTTACGATACCCATCCTGTCCTGCCAGTTCCGTGCTGATAGCCTTATGTGTGTGCATGCTCACTACCGTGTCTGGAGACGCTCCTTTACTGGTGTTAAAAAAATTACTGGATTATTTTAAAATAATAAAATTTGAAAAAAAAAAGGTAAAATTTCAACTGACTGTGATAGGATCTATTAACACGTGTGTCAGCAAGACCAGCACCTTTTACATCATTTCCCATCCTAAATCCACCTTTTAAGCACAGCATCAGTATGCAACATGTCTTCTTAGCTGTAATGGCAACAGAAATCACGTGATCCCAAATACACAAGATTCTACATTCTCCTGAATACTAGACTTTGTTTTGTTTATAAATTCTAACTTGGTTAAAAGAAACAAGCTGTGTCTGTATTAGCCCTGAATTGCCCTTATTCAGGACTGGATCCAGAACTAATAACGACAGCCTCCGTACGCACTCTGCGTGAGTCAATTGTGCATTCGTTCTGCATAGGCTTGAACACAGTGGCTATTTATAGGAACGCAGTACGCTTGATGCTAGATTCCGTAGGTTAGCCTTTCCAAGAACGGGCAGTGATTGTTTTTCTGTGTACATGAACTATGCACTGAGGGGGTTGGGTAGGTATATAAATTGTATGCAATGACTATTACTTACGATCCTGAAATACAAACATTAACAATACGCATGTGTTAGGCTTCTGATCTTATGAAGAGAGTTAACTACCCTCACATGCACGGAGTTTGGGATCACAATCTTCGTACACAAGCCTCTATTGCATACACTCCAACATTTTTTATAGAAAATCAGTACACCTGGGGGGCGTGTCTATGAAGGGGTGTGGCTTGTCCCATGAAGGGGCATGATTCAATCTGCTCTCATTTTTATGTATGATAAGGTGTAAAATCTCATTTTACACCTTATATGAGCCAAGGACTCACAGGAGAGTGTCTAGTCACTTAGCAGAGCTTAGCAGAGCTAAGTCCCCACAGCTCTGCTATAGTGATCAGCTGCTGCAGGACTGGAAGGTGAGTATAGGGGGAAGGGAACTGCTGGGTCAGAATACGGAACAAGAGACCTTTTAGCCGCTACAGACCATTAAAAAACAGTGCTGTACCTGCTAAATAGGTACAGTTGGAGGGTATGCCATTGTAGAGACTTACTATCGCTATATTTTATTAAGTCTTGATCCGGTTTTTTAAATCCAAACTACTCATCTATAATAAAAAGTCAGTGAAGGGTTAAAGTAAAAATTGGTTCTCTGTCCCATTTACAAATATCAATCATTTACCCAAAGAAAGACTTTCTTTCATAGAGATAGACAACTAGATAACAGATCTCGTAGATAGATGCAACTAATACTAACAGCTCCATTATCCTGCACTGAGGGGTGACTCAGTGTTAAACTTAATTGTCCTAATCATGTTTCATGAGTCTGGAATGGGAAAATTAGGCACATGGGGGCCATTAATTCAGCTTAATAAGCATATAACATAGGATATTATTTGAAAACTGCATGCAGAAACAAAAGACATGAATAGGTTAAAAAAAAAAAAACACAGGCTCTATACTGTAAATATATTGAAATGTGCTTTTTCAAGAGGTAGTTTCTTTGTCTGTGTTGCCTCTCTTCTCTCAGAGCTTCTCTTCTCCTCATTCAGATACTGTATGCATGCACTGTAGCAGTGATCCGCCTTTGAAATTGTGCTGCATGCTTAGAGTTAAGAAATTATTCCAGGTAACAAAAGCCAATGAGAGTACACCAAGATGATGTTTGTGACATCATCTCACAGAATAGCTAGAACAGCTGAGGTAGCTTTCAGCTTCAGCACCATTGCTATTATGATGGATGTTTACATCTCTTCATTGAGAGCCAATTATCTCGCTTTTGTGTGAGGCCCAAGGATCACTCATGCTGCCCGTCTGGATACAGCAGTTTTGGATCTAGCTGAACGAATAGCTTTTCTCTGTGCATGGTAAGAGAGGATTTTCCTTTTTGTCTCCTCTTAGATATTCTAGCTGATGTGTGTGTAACGTGCAGAGGAAAATGCTGCCACAACCCTGTGCCTTAAAAACTGGAGCACTTAGCTCAAAGCTTTTCTCTACTGCTGATTTAAACAGACTTTATCTGCATGCAAGTGTACTGTATTCTCACTGGATTTAGAAGTGGTTTTAATTGAACTTTGCTGTTGCTTTTCTTGCACACACATCAATCCTATTACTATATGTTACAGTATGATGAGGAAAAACATTATTCTTTGTGATGTTAATATATAGTCATTTACACGAGAAATGAACCAACAAGGCTGGCTGCAGTGGTGATAATTTGAAATTTACAAGGTAATAAGTTATTCAAGTTCTCCTACAAGTTGCAATAACATCGCTCTCCTTTCCAGGAATTTAGTAGAGTAGATTCATATAACAAATTTACTACTGGAATGTGAAAGCATTAGATGGGTTTAAAGCTACAGTTATTTAAGCAAATCTGAGATGTATTTCATTTTCTAAAATGTATTTATTAGAAATACATATGTGGATATACTGTATTGATGTGTGCATGTTATGTGGCTTTGTGTTGATGTTATGGGGGACATTTCCATTCACTGCATGTCACATAATGAAGGAAAACAATATTTAGGCTTCTGACTTGATGTGGATTTAGGAGATTAACAGTGACATTGACACAGACAAATCAGATACAATAAGAGATTTAATTGACTGAGTGAGACTGACTGAGGCACTGAATGCTGGATGGAGAATTCAATAATGAGTGTAACTAGGCAGAAACTGAATATAAAGAATGTATTATGTTATGATTTAATAAACTGACTTTAAAATGTAGATTTTTTTTTTTTGTATCTTGTAAGCAATGACTGTAAGACATGATTGTGATTACACTACACTACAGTTCATTCACCTGTGTGCTTAACATTGTACAATGTATCACTTTATTCATCCTATATCATAACTATATGGCTCATGTTACAATTTTACCTCTGTAATTATCAGATTGCTTTTTTGGGGGGTGGGGTGAATATTCTATATGAATTCAATAATCAGGAGAATAATAATTCTTATTTATGTGGTCATCAGTACTAGCTTGACAGTCTTATTATGTGTGTTATGTGCATTGATGGCATTCTAACAATGCTTATTCTGGGAAGTACTCTGTGTTATGTGCATTGATGGCATTCTAACAATGCTTATTCTGGGAAGTACTCTGAAGATTAGAACCTGCTTTTACTATGCTGTGAAAGCTAATTGTATTAATTCCAAAGAAATCAATGTGTGAATGTTCTCTCTGGTATTATACACACATCTCTCTCTCTC
>WWET01002161.1:181212-192029 GCA_011038615.1 Limnodynastes dumerilii
GGGTGTATGGTAACAGTGCTCAGTGCTCTGTATGATCCAGTCACACAGCAGTGTTACTACCAGGACTGAGAGGATATATCTATGGAGAGAGACAGGGTGTATGTTAACAGTGCTCAGTGCTGTGTATGATCAGTCACACAGCAGTGTTACTACCAGGACTGAGGGAATATTACTATGGACAGAGACAGAGTGTGTGGTAACAGTGATCAGTACTCTGTATGATCAGTCACAGTAGTGTTACTACCAGGACTGAGGGTAATTTTAGTATGGAAAGTAAAGTTTACAAGTTGTGTTAATCATTTAACAGAAAGGTAAAGTGGTTGTAAATGGGGTTGACAACTATTAAGCAGTAGGTTGTGGAAGTCGATAAACTAGAGTGACGAGATAAATTGAGCGCTGGAAATTTTGGAGACTAGAGGATAGTCTTAATGGGTGAAGAAGGTTATTCCAGAGAGTGGGTGCAACACGGGAGAAGTCCTGTAACTAATCAGAGCGTTTGTTTAAAGTACAGGAGATAAGTAGGTCCTGTGAAGATCTAAGAGAGCAAGCTGGGATATATCTTGAGATGACTGAGGATATGTATGTGGGTGCAGTGTTATTAATCCCTTTGTAGGTTAGCAAAATTATTTTATATTTGATTCTGTAGTATACCAACAACCAATATAGAAACTGAAAGAGTGGAGCCACTCTAGAAGAGGGTTTTGCAAGAAAAATCAGTCTAGCTGCTGCATTCAATATGGATTGTGAGAGGCCAATAAGAAGAGCATTGCAATAATCAATGCAAGAGATGATTAGTGCATGAAAGAGAATTTTAGCAGTGTCCTGTGTGGGATATTTGCGTATTCTGTAAATGTTTTTAGATGTACAGTATGTATCAGTATATGGGGAACAAAGGACAGTTCAGAGTCAAGGGTCAAGGGTGACACCTAATCTTTTTTTCATTCATTCTTTTTATTTATTCTGTGTAGATGTGTCTGTAAAGATCAACAAGCTCTGCTTGTCAAATGGAAATGCAATGTTCTCAGGTTTTCTTATTCTGAATTCTTCATCACTACCGCTGCTGGAGGCTTGGTCTTGCTTTCTTCAGACTGCTTCCATCCAGTACATGTAGATTATTCTGGGATGTGACAGGTCACTGTCATGAAAAACTGGACTGACTGACTTACATTATTGAACTGTAGTGTATTAATATGCCTTTATATTTTTCTATTAAGCAACATTTTGAAAAGATGTTTCAACTGAGTAAAACTGCATATTCAGAGGATGCACACAATAAATTTATAAACCTTTACTAGGTTGTGCTATGACAAAATATTAGACATGACTATAGTTTTATATGCAGCTTCAAAAGACAGCTGTGAAAAAAGTAATATAGAACATGACGAAAGAATAGACTACCTACAGCTACCTATAGGGATATAGTCAGTGTCACTACGTAATGTCACAGGAAAAGGACTAAAATATAGTTTGTACATCCCAATGCTTATTTTATGTCATAAAAGGGAAGTTGATAGGGCAACTGTTTTATGCTGTGTTCAGATTGCCACTGCCTAAAAAGCCAGCTTTTTAGGCAGTGGGCAAAATTTTGAAAATTTTAGTGTTAAAGTACTGCATGAGCTAAAGTAAAAATAACAATAATATAAACAATACTTTATAACTATTGAATTTGTAATATATTTTCATTTCTTTATAACTTATATCAATTCAGATTCAGAATTTCAGGAAAGTTACACCTGGGCAAAACCATGTTGAATTGCAAGGGGTGGGGAAAATTTCATCTTTTGTAACTGTATTAGTGTTGGAAGCAGCTGTGTCCTAAGTCTAAATAATGCTAAAGTCTAACACACCCATATCTGTGAATATGGTCCAAAATTGATGAAATCTCCCAGGGATTCAATATAGTTTTGTCCTTTACACCTGTTTTTCCTTTTATTTTTTTTTTACTCTGGATCTTTTATATAAAGACATTTTCTGTATACATCAGTTATAAACAGAACATTAATTTATATGATAATGTCTACTTAACAAAATTAAAGCGAAAGAAAAATGATGTTATAAATACCATATTCTTTTTCTAAAATGTTGACGTGGCCATATATTAGAGGAAATGAACCATCATCGCACTCAGAACTATCTAAGAAAAAGGAAAGCGAAGAATTCAAGGTGTCATTTTCCTTACTAAAACATTCTCACAAAGCCCTCACAAGAGCAGTGTATAATTTAAAATCCTATTACCCCATTCTTTTTCTTTCTCTATTTAAGTAATTGCTCTATTGACTTCAAAGACAATTATGTTCCCAAAAGAAAGTATTAACACTTGCTCTATGCATGTAATACATTTTCAGCATTAAAGACACTATACCCATTTACAGATAGGTTAATACATTTCCATAATTATTTGGCCGCTCTATTTTGGATAAAACTAATTAGAAGCTTAAATGTGTTCACACATCAGTGAGATCTTTAAACTTGCTGTTATTTGCATGAAACCTGAATGCTTTAAAAATATTTAAAGTACTATGAAGCAGAATGAGCATGTGAAAACTGTCAAATCGCATATTTCAGCAGTCTTAAGTTGGGCACACACTATAGCGATTATCGCCCCGAGCATGTGATGGCCGATAAACAAAACAATTTTTCCCTAGGGAAAGGTCCCCATATCGGCACCACACAGCAGAGGCTGGTAGCGATAATCTTAGCAGGAGACACTGCAGTTAGTTCATTGGCTGACTGAAGTCTCGCTCTGATTGGCTGGTCCTCCTGTCAATCTTGTCAAGAGACCCAAGCTCTCAGACTGACAGGCTGTCTAGCACTGTGGCCTCTCTCCCTCTTTCTGGGTATACAATCCTGTGCAGAACACTCACACTAACAGGCTGTCAGTATGAGCCATTATGCAGCCCTGTATAGCCAGACTTCAGGTAAATAGTGGACACAGAGCTGTGCAGCCTGTCAGTGTGTGGTGTTATTCAGAGCACTGTTTATAGGCAGACTGAGGTAGATAGAGGACACAGATCTGTGCAGCCTGTCAGTGTGTGGTGCCCTCTCTCCCTTTGTCCGACAGTCCATTTACACAGGGGGAGGGGGCACAGCGCTGCAGACACCGGGCCCCTCCAAAAACCTTGCTAGGATCCAATTATTAATTGGGAATCCTGATCGATGAGATAATTGGACCCTAGTGTTTTTTGAGGGTTTTGCCTCTATTAAAAAAAAAAACTCTTTTACACAAATTAGAGTGATTTTTTTTGCTTGATCCGCGATAATTATGTGATTGGGCCGATAATCGATCTAGTGTGTGGCCAGTTTAAGGGCCGGATTTATACTCAACCCTTCCGAGGATCATTCCACTAATTCAAGCCATGGTCGGGTAACACAAGAATCATCACAATCGGGATGTGGAAATACATTTTAATGAAAATATAAATATATAGTGTATATAAGCAAGAAATTGGTAAAGCCTTTCAGGAAAAAAATATGTATTTAAAAAATAAACTAATCAATAGTCCTGAGTAAAATATACACAATGGGTGCATAAGTTAATAGGGAATCCTCCTCCTCTACTGACCCGACTAATAGCAGTCTAGCACAGAGATATTGTGAATGCTTAAATAAGATTACATTTATTATAATGTTTTCTTATGTTGTAATGATACAGGATATCATGACTTTCACCCAATAAAATACAAAATAATTACTGTTATAACATCAGACATATGTGTATGTGACAAATATACTGTGGCTAAAATGTCGTGTTTCCCAAACATTTTGGACAGAATGCAGATTTTACAAGCATAAAACACATGCATATCTCAACAGCAAACTTCCAGCATGTATTTGGATCCTCAGGATCCAGACTTCCGTGGGGCAGGAAGAGTACATCAGGTACACAAAGTGGAAGGGGATTTATTTAAGTTATACCTTAAAAAAATCTCTTGCAATGCAGAACATTGCTAGTGCAAATCTAGCTCTCCTGATGACTTATATGAACATTTATCACACTTATAGAACTGCCCTGGACAATGCCAAACAATCCTGCTATCAATCCTCTTTCATACATTTAACTCCCTACCGAACCCTCCTGTGCACAATTCACCTCCATCAATGCCCAATATCTTGCAATAAGCTTTAAGGACAAGATTGACAAGATAAGACAGGAATTATCCTCACACCCCTGATATATCAACATACTATCCAACCCTCTGACACTATGTCATCATTCCATCTCACAAATGAAGGGGAAGTATCTGCTCTTTTCTTCTTTTACTATTCTACTACCTGCCCTCCTGATCTAGTACCCTCACAAGTCAGTCGATGTCTGTCTTCTATGATTTTTCCAACCTCAACAAAAATCTGTAATCTTTCTCTTAAGACTGGTATCTTCCCCTCTTTTTTCAAGCAATTACTAATTACTCCAATTCTGAAAAAATAAAACTCAGACCCAAACTCTCCCTCAAATTATTGTCCCATTTTCCTGCTCCCATGCCTGTTAAAGCTGCTTGAAGACTTGCCTATACTTGCCTCACTCACTTCCTTTTCTTACACGATCTTCTAGATCCTCTTCAGTCAGGCTTTCATTCCCAACGTTCCACTGAGACGGCACTAACCAAGGTGGTCAATGATTTGATCACTGCTAAATGTAAAGGTCACTGCTCTCTTTTCCTGGATCTTTCTGCTGCTTTTGACACTGTTGACCACTCTCTTCTCATACAAATGTTACAATCACTAGGTATACAGAACACAGCCCTTGCTTGATTCACATTCTACCTCTCAATCACTCTTTCAGTGTTCCTTTCACTATCTGTTGGAGTATCACAAGGCTCAGTCTTGAGTCCATTACTCTTTTCTATCTATACCTATTCACTTGGACAACTCATAAAGTCATTTTAGGTTTTAATATCATCTCTATACAGTTGATACTCAAATCTAAGTATTCACCCCTGATCTATCACCAATCGTTGCTGGCCTACGTAACTGAATGTCTTTCTGTCATAACCAGAATCACCACCTCAAACTCAATCTTTCATCCTGCCAAAAAAAGCTACACACCCAGTTTCTTTATTTCTGTTGACAACACTGAAATATCCCCTACTCTCTGAGCTCTCTACCTAGGTGTTACACTTGCTTTTGAACTGTCCCACATACAACCTGTTTCTACATCCTGTTATATACACCTAAAAAGCATTTCCAGAATACGAGATTATCTCTCACAAGACACTTCTGAAACTCTCATTGCTTTCATTACTACAATGCTTCCTTATTGGACTCCAACGATACAAAGTTAGCCCTCTAGAGTTTATATTGCATGCAGCAGCAAGACTGATTTTCCTTGTAAAACATTTAAATAGAGCTAGTCCACTATGTTAATCTCTACAATTGTTGCTTGCTTACTACAGAATCAAATACAAAATATAAAGCCATAAACAACACTACACCTATATTTGTGTTCTCACATGTCTCAAGATATATGCAAGTTCGCTCTCTCAGATCTATAACTTTCTTCTGCACTTCATAAATGCTCTAATTCCCAATTACAGGACTTCTCACAGGCTGCACCCACTCTGTGGAATAACCATCCTCGCCCATTAAGACTATCCTCTACTATCCAAACTTTCAAGCGCTCTCTCACCTCTTCAGACAAGCTTATCAAATTCAACCTTTTAAAGCTTTATTTACCATATTAAAAACCACTTGGATTTCCACTTTGCTCTTCTATTACATTATTAACACAAACCCGCGCACTCTCTCTTTCTATTCTAAAATTCCCTCATCTCTGTTACTAACACTGCTGTGTGACTGGATCATACAGAGCACTGAATACTTTTACCATACAACCTGGCTGGTCCATAATGTGATATATAGCACTTGTCCTTTTGTATCAAACCCACTGTCCTATAAAGTGTAAGCTTGTGAGCAGGGCTCTCTTACCCAACCAGTCTGTTTGTTACTACCAAGTCTTGCTTATACTGATTGGTAAAAAATTATAAACCACTAGCTGGCGCTATCTAAAATATCTGTTAATAAATAATAAAAACATTATACAGTAAGGATATGCTTAGGCCCTAACACCCCATTAAAACTTCAGAGACATCCCTATTTTACATGGGGACAGAATGTAAATCTAAAAGGTAGGGTCCCAGACCCTCCACTTATTCTGTGCAATGGAGATCAAATGCGGATACCTGCTGAATCCTGACTCCCATGTGGGCACAGCGAGGCAATTCCTGGCATGTACAGGCTTACAATAGCAGGAAAAAGTTATATAAAAGTGGTGTGATATCCGATATAAGGCGCTGAGTAATTCTTACCACGGCAGGGGAGTGCTCAAACGAATAAAAATGTCCTAGAACAGTAAAAAATTCCTAACTGATGGTACAGCAATAAAAATAGCAATAAAAATAAATATAAATATGATAAAAACCAGACACTATATCTCAATATCCGTTGAAAAATCAAGCAAATTATGCAGTAATGAATATTGGTACAAGGAATATCCAAAACCAAGGGTGGTAAAATTAAACAACCACATTAACGTTATTTCAAAGGTGATAAAAGTGTACCAAGTTAATGCCACTGGATATAATCTGTTAGTAAGTACAGCGCCAATATAAGACACCTGTACTTATATAAAACAAAACAGTTCAAGTAATTGTGTCCATGCAATAAGTGAGAACTAGAAATTGTCCATACAGCATGTGCTGTCACAGTTTCTGACCATCAGCCACAGCCAATCACTCATATGCCAAGGGAATAAAAAAGATAATTTATTTAGTACACATTCTAATAAACGAAATAATTAAAAACGGGACCGGAAAGTCATACCAGGGGAGAGATGGAATGTTCAGAGAGGGCAGCGGTGCTGCGATGTAAACAACCCGGGTAGATAGGCGCCTGAATACCGTTCTCTGCACAGCGTCCCTGGAGATGACATCACGATCCTCCTGTCGGTCCTGGACAACGCGTTTCGGGCTGCACTCAGCCCTTTTTCAAAGTCTGGACCGGCTGGAGACTCTTCCTTCCTTTATATAGCTGGTGATCCTTTTCAATTGGCTAATGGCTGGGTCTTAATTACACAGAGGATATACATGGCGCTGACAGAGTAACCAATACTAAGTTTGACACTCCCCTTCTCCATAAAGTAAATAACAGTGACACATATCGGTATTGTTCAGTGTTCTACATGGAATAACACCACTTTCATGGTATTCAAACATAATGGTGCAATACATATAATAAAAATAAATATAAAATGCATAATAAGCGTGTGCCAATAAAATATCCTATATTACATCAGTACATGAAAGGCAAATAAAGATAAAAACTTATGTACCATTGGGTAACGAATGCAAGTGAAATATAAGAAATAGACAAAAAATATACAAACATTGTATACAAAAATATTGCTGTTAGAGCCTAATTAGAAGGCTACATCATATAATATACGTGAAAATAACTGTGAGAAAAGTGATATTCCTATAATCCGTGATAGAGCACAAAGTGCTACAGATGGGTGTTGATGTTAGGAACATGTGTAAGTGCAAGGGACAAAGTGCTAGTGTGCTTCAAAGATACTCTAAACGTGAATTCTATAGGTCCTAATATAAAAAGATGTATATTGCTGTATAACCAGCTATCATCTGTATCCACCGTCCATTCAAAATATTAATAAAGAAAAAGATGACGGTGATAACCACATAATGTAAACGGATACTCCATAAAGAAATTCCATAAACAGGCAAGTATCATAATTAAAATTAAAAACTCCTATCTATAACATGTAATATACAATATAACCAAATACCATCTATAAGGGGGGTCCATTAAAAAATCACATCCTAAGAGGAGGGCTAATCGCGGTGATTTTTTAATGAAAATCACAGCGATTAAGCCCGAAAAGCATCGCGGCACATCGCCTTTGTTTGAAAAAAATCACGTTTTAGTGAATTTGGAACCCAAAAAAAAAATGTGTGAAAATCGCGGTGATGGCCCGCGATGCCACGCAATTCAAAATCGCACCAAAAAATAGCATTTAGTGAATGAGGCCCTTAGTGCTTTATCAGGGATTTCTGCACATGCAAAGAATATAGATTAACTCAAATATACACAATCACTAGTTGTACGCAAACTAAACACACAATACCTTTTTTGCCATAGCGTGGTAATGCAGCATGTGAGTTCAGATAAAAGAGATGCTTTTGAGCCAGTTTATAAGTGACTTTTTGCAAATTCATTAAAACACATTTTACATGCACATTCACCGGTTAGGGTTAAGCTGCAGGGGAATAGAGCATTAGAGTTAGGGCTGAAGAAGAGAAAGATTAGGGTTAGGCTGTGGGAAAGTGAGGGTTAGGGAAGGATAAAGGGTAGAGTCACTATAGGTTAAATACTCACCTTTCAGTGGATACCTCTTCATGACTCCATGAGTCAAAGCACTGCCACATTCAGATTGCTGGCAATTGCATTTAGTTGTAACACGATGGCCTTTGAATATAAAGACCATCATACCACAGAACCACACTTAATTTTCCCTATCATGACTCTTCATATACATGGTACTGGTACCCTTATGGGAGACAAATCACAGAGGCAGACATAAATTCTTCAAATTATTAGCTATATTTATTTTATGGACATTTAATTCCAAATATCTGCATTGCAGCTATAAACATCAGCATTTTTGCCTCCAAAAACTTACAGTTCACATGGTCATTTGAAACAAATCTTAAATACCAACATGTCCATCATGAAAGATGGTGGCCTGTATTCAGAGTACCGGACATATATAACATATACATCCGGTGTTTAACGAATTTTAATACTGCGCATGCGTAGTCATTTTTTAACATAATCTAAGTATCTTTTTCTTACGTAGATTGCGTAAATGCGTTCTGCAATCTATGTAATTGATGCAATCTATGTAAGAAAAAGACACGTAGATTACGTAAAAAAATGACTACGCATGCACAGTAGTAAAAATCTCTAAACACCGGACGTATATGTTATACAGTATATGTCCGGTACTCCGAATATGGGACAGTATTATTTTCTGCATTCCTATTGATTTAACATATAACATGGGATTTATACATTTACATTTCACCTACTTCTAGTCTTTGAAACTTTATTTATGAGGGAGACATAAACTTCCCCTAAACAAACTCATGTTTCAACGATAATTTGCATGGCACCATTATTTTATCATTTAAGTTATAATAACATAAAGATTTAAATTAGGTTAAAGGTCAAGCATTTGTCACCAGACAAAAAAATGTAAAAGCAATGTATGCTTACAGTTGAAAAGTCATCTTCGAATTGCCCATTCACTTTCCTCAAAGATGACTAAAATAGGTAGGGCATGAAAGATGAAAAATCTGTTTTTTTATGGTAAGAGGTAATATAAACAAGGATATTTGACAATGGTAAATATTCTGTTGGCTTGGTGAAAATTAAAACTAGAAAAAAAGAATTCATGTATGTGTTGATAACTGCAATTGGTTCTGTGCATGAAGAACAAAAATCCACATCCAGCAACCCCACTTTGTGCTGTTTCTTATCTGGTTGGGTTTTGAGATGGAACCATTTGTAACCATTGTTGCTGAGGGCTGAGGGGCTTTTACATAATGTTATAATACTATAACTGAAAAAGATGTCTTGATCCCTCTTTTCTTCTTGTAAGACTAGGAAGGATTTTTTCCAATAAGTACACTAAAAATCAAGAGTAGAAGTGGCATATAATGTTTTGAAATTGCAAGATAGATGAAGGTTATATATGCAATCAAATTAGGGATACATTTTATCTTTCTTTCATTAGTCTTAAGAGATCACAAATAATAGTTCTGTGTTTATCTTTAATTATAATTTTCTTTTTCGATAATGCTTCAATAATCTCAGTACATGCTTGCTCTGTATGATAAAACACAAAAACATTTAACTATCCCCTTCATCCTAGAATAAAGTGGAGGAAAATTATTATTTCTGTTACTGAGTATGTTTTAAGCTGGCCATACACTAGAGCGATTATCGGCCCGAACACCCAATTATCGGGTGATTGGGCAAATAATCGCTGTAGTTAGTGGCCAAGTGTAATTTTTCAACTGCCAAATAAATGCACCAGAAACGCTCTGTTGCGATTATTTGGTCTTTTGACATGTTTGATTTAAATCGCATCAAGCTCCCGATATTTTAAGGGAGCCAATCAGCAAGTTGAATGGCTCCCTATTCTTCAAAGCTGCTGCTGTTTTATATCTATGTACAAAGCTGCTCTGACAGCTCTGAAGTATACCTTCAAAGCTGTCAGAGCAGCATAGTACATAGATATACAGCAGTGTCTAGTACAGACAGGGATCAGCCAAAGCCTTATCTGTACTACTTCCTGCAACAGACGCAGCTGCATATCTAAGTACTATGCTGCTCTGACAGCTTTGAGGGTATACATCAGAGCTGTCAGAGTAGTTTTGTACATAGATATGCAGCAGCACTGAGAGCCCTGCCCCCCCCCCCTTCTGCTAGGATTATCGGTCCCAGCAGTGGAGGTGTATGGTGCCGATAACTGGACATTTACCTAGCGGGCAATCGTCTCAGCTTTAGTCAAATGATCCTTTCAATTTTTTGGATACAAGCAACATTTAAAACAGTTTAACATATTCAAAAGAGAACAAGAGTCCAAACTGGTTTAAGAGCATTGATTGGTTTATAAGGGTAGTGCAATCACAGTCAGGGCTTGGTCAGGCACAGTATAGTGCTTAAGGAATAAGAATATTTTGTTTCCTTAGATGATAATAATAATAATAATAATAATAATAATAATAATAATAATAATAAAA
>WWET01002161.1:192062-226619 GCA_011038615.1 Limnodynastes dumerilii
ATAATAATAATAATAATAATAATAATAATAATAATAATAATAAAATAATAATGTTATAGTTCATAAGACCTTTTGTAAAAGAAAGCAACCAATGGCTCTTGGGTATGTCTTGCAGCATGCAAGGGTTACTCAGCCACAAGGGCCAGTTAAAATGGACTTGCAGACAATAAAACAACATCCAGCTTTGTTATAAGAATGGCTTAAATGAATAGACAATAAAAATTAGAAGCGGAAAAATTTCTATTGAACAATATATAGTCAATTATACAAATATGCTGAATATAAAGAGAGAAGAAATTAAATCAATGACCACTTGTTACAGTTTCCTTTGCACTGTTTTGTAATGGGTATTAGGAAAAGTAAGTCAATTTTTTTAATTAAAACATCAGTCATTCCAGTTATTAAAATAACAGCATTTCACCAATCCTCTCCTCTTTTTAACTTCTTCATTCCTACCTGCTCACTTTACTCTGCCAAAGGCTGCTCTTACTTTCATGACTTATCCTGTGCTGTTTCCCAAATCTGGAGAACTCTTTACATCTCCTTATCAAACTCTCCACTTCTCTGTATGCTTCATTTAAGATCTCAGAACAGATTGTTTCATTAAAGCTTGCAAACTCTTTACTTATACAACCCTGTGCTTCTTTCTGCTTCACTATTTCAACCCTATGTGTCACCTCTTTTTGTCATACCCTATTAATTGTGCAGTACTGTTTGCTTTCATGCCTTTACCTACCTCATGCACTGATGGTCTTCTTTTAATAAATTGCTCTTGTCTCATTGTCAGGGACTAAAAATGGGTGTAGGTCCCTATTTCGATAGGGCTATTCTCTCTCAGCCAGTTTCAAACTGGTTGGGAAAATGATTGCTTCTGTCTTGAAGAGGCAAAGCAATCATTCCCTGGAGCACCGAACATGGTGTTCCAAAAGGTAGGTGAGGATTCTAACCCCAACCCTCTTCCTAATCCTTATCTTAACACTCTACTTCTATTACACTATCCCTAACCCTCCCTTCTTTGCAGCCTGACCCTAGCTCCCCCTTCCCCGCAGCCTAACTCTAAGTCTCCGTTCCCCTCAGCATGATCCTAATCCCCCCATCCCCGCAGCCTAACCCTAAGTCTCCCTTCCCCACAGGCTGACCCTAACCCTCCCTTCTCTGCAGCCTGATTTTAACCCTAACCACCCTCTTCCATGGCCCTAACCCTAGCCCTCCCTTCCCCAGAGCCTAATACTAAGCCTCACCTCTCAGGTGGTCCGGTGGCGGCGCTTCTGAAAATCAATGGGTGAGTAAGCTGATCACAAACTCACCTATTCATTTAAAAAGATCTAAAATGGCTGCAATTCGAAATAGAGACAGACGAAAAGGAACTTTCGTCTGTCTCTGCTTCTCATTTACAGCCATCGGTGCGGGGACTCCCACCGTCTAAAAATACAGTACTCAATAATAATACTTTGCAAAGACTAAGAAACCGCAGATTATAATATCATGGAACACCGCACCCTACCTTAAGATATCTGCACTATCCCAATATAAAATGCAAATCTATCCTGGTATCATACGCTGCTTACTAAAAATGGAAGGTTTTTTTTTCCTAGCAATTGGAAAAGCCTCCTTGTATTAATTCTGAATTTGGTCCACTACACCACATGCAGTAAAAACCCGAAGCAACCCAATGAAGTTGAACACTAGATTGAACATAAGAAATTGCCCCCACTCCCCCAGATGACCAGGAAGAAGAGAATTGGGCTCTTCAAAAAACATTTGTATGTCACAGATGTCTCAAGGCTGCAGTTGTATTTCTTCTGTTCATGCAATTTTTGAAAAGATGTATGATTATAAATTGCGATAGATAGATAGATAGATAGATAGATAGATAGATAGATAGATAGATAGATAGATAGATAGATAGATAGATAGATAGATAATTGAACCTAAAAACATTTAAAGCTTGTAAACTAAAATTCTTTAAAAAGGGCACTTAGTTAATTATTATGTTCTAGCTGTGTATGCAAAATATAATCCCCCAGACACAAAACCACAGATCACATTTCCAGACAGTGGCTTTGATAATCACTGATAACATTCGCTAGCTTGCTGAGGACAGTTCTCTAAGGATTAAACATAGTCAGTCAACAGACTGTGTTTGTCTAGTTTGACTTTGCTGATCCTAACAAGAATTAATTCCATTCAACCAATGTGAATGCATAATAAGCTTTGCTCTACCTAGAGATGTATAATCATTTTGAGGATCAGTTAGTCAAAGAATTGTATTTTTGTGGACCACAATTTTGATTTTTGCAACATTGTAGTCTTCGGAAACGTGACTGCTTTAGAAGATATTTATAGACTGTGTGACCTGCTGACAACAGCTATTTGCTCGGTTTGTAAATCAGATGTTTGTTGTTTTTTTTGTTAATGTTAAAGCTTTGTGTAAATGTATTTTATTAGACTCCAATATTGAAAACTGGGAAACATATCCATCTGTCTTAAGCTCAAGGTATAGGTAAAGGGTTTTTATGCATTCTTCTTTAATATGCAGACATTTATACACTATACCATGCTCAGGAGAAGTAACCCTTAGAATATTATAGTTAGGCAGAATTCTATGGATTTAGGTATTTAGAAGTAAAGAAAATCATAGGCAATTAGACAATTATTGGAATTGATTCTGTTTCGATTTTTGCATGCAAGAAATGCTTTACTGATAAACAATGGACAGCTGTATTTTCATATTGTTATTTAGAGTTTAGGTAGGAAAAGTTAATTTTCATTTTTAATTCTGTCTGCACTTTTTAAATCTACCTCCCCTTGTTGTTCTTTATGACAGATTTGTTCCTCTTATGGGTGATACTCCCAACCCTGAATCAGTCAAGATTCCCAATTAAGCATCTGTTTAGTTTAAAACATGAGCCTTTACTATCTACTCACATATAAAAACTGCTAACATCTACAGTATGTCAACCTTTAGTCTATTATTCCCTATAAATTGTGGGTTTTTTTTATTATCGTATAAATGAAACTCAAACTCAGATATACATTTTTCAAACTTAACAACCCAGTACTTGCACATCCATATGCTAAGGTTTTGAAGGAGAAAGCACATATGTAGTATATATTGAATCACACATAGGAGCTCATTCAGTCCTATTCTATCTATCTATCTATCTATCTATCTATCTATCTATCTATCTATCTATCTATCTTTCTATCTAAAAATGCCTGAGCAAAATGTGCGTCAATGTGCTGTTATTCAATTTTTTTTAATTAAATAAAGAAACAGTATAGCATAGTGTACTCAGTTCCTTTTTAATATTTAATTAGACAGTTTAATAATCGTTAGACGTGTAGGGTTGTTTTTGAACTATGAATATAGGCTTTTATGCATTTAAAATCTCTCTCGGCAGTCACTTACACCAGCCCCTGAGCTGACGCAGTGTTTTAGGAGGAAGCGCTGGGCAATATGGCTGATGTTGCTGCACTAAAACGCCAACTTCCTAATTATAATATAGTGGATCATCCCATTCCACCAGAATAGAGCACACGGAGGCAAACACTGGTTAACCCAGGGCCTAATGGGGTGGACGGGACTACAGCACCAGGTCTCTGGATCTGAAAATCCAATTAAGAAATCCAATAATATGATGATCGGTTAGCCAGCTGGCTGTGTGGTTTCCAATTGCTGCACTCTGCCTGTGCTTTTACATGCACCTCAGTCGCTGCTCTACTACTGAGCAGAGCTGTGGTGTCATCAGTATGTAAAATGGCCAATTTTGGAGCCACTGTGGATGCAGATGGGCCTCGTGAGTCTTCAGGGAGCTAAGTAATGGTAGTAAGCATATGCTCCTTGTGCCATACTGGTCACACTACTGCATGACTTGTCATGCCCACTCCAAAGGGCCCTTTATGCACAAGGCCCATGTGGCCCTTAATCCGCCCCTGGGTGTACCACTTTACATCTGCTTTCTTGTGCTTGTTCCCATTATAAACATGCTGGAAAAGTGACTAATTGGCTCGAATTCAGGATTTCACCAGTTTTAAGTTATTCAGGAACTTTATTTATGCTTCTTAACAAACTATGGTCATAGAAACAACTGAATGAAGGATTATGTAAATAATATGAAGGGTTTGATGTCCCTTACATCACAAAGTATTGACAAAAACACATATAACAGAAATTACAGGACATTTTAGAAGGTTAAAAAGCATATCAATTGATTAATGCTCATAGGGCCTGATCCAGAGTAACGCTGTTGTGCTGAGCGTACTAACACTCAGCGTAACAGCGTTACACTCCCCCGACACTCCCCCTGCCAGATCGTAATTACACTGGGACGGCGGCGTTAGTATGCTAACGCCACCCTCCCAGCCTCATTACCCTCCCTTCCCCCACCTATCTGCACTAACCTCAGCGTAGTAACGCTGGAGGACGCCCCCTCCAGAGTTACTACTCTGAAGCTATGGACGCCCGATCCACGTCTGTAGCTTTGTCAGTCATTGTCAGTCTCTGTTGGGGGGACTGAAAGCAAAACAAGGGAAGGGGGGTTAATATAGTGATTGTTAAGTATTGTTTGTCTTGAAATTACATATATATATATATATATATATATATATATATATATATATATATATATATATATATATGTATAGCCTTGTAAGCACTTAGTTATCCAGTATCCTTTGCAGTCCTCTAGTATTCCCATCATGTCTCTCCAGCCCCTCTCAGTATTCCTCCTCATGTGCCTCAGTCTCCCTCAGTATTGCCCATTATGTGCCTTCAGCCCCCCCTCAGTATCTTCAATCATGTGCCTCCAGCCCCCCCCCTCAGTATCTCCCATCATGTGCCTGCAGCTCCCCCCAGTATTCTCCACCATGTTTCTCCAGCCTCTCTTCTTTTTACTTACCTTTTGTGTCCCGCCTTCCTTCCTCCTCCGCGGCGCTCTTCTGACTTCTCACTTGCCAATGGCTGACGTCTTCTGGCAGGCACGTTGTGAACAGCACGTCGGTGATGTCATCCGGCGCAGACGCAAAGCACTTTTAGGGAGAGGTGAATTCTAGGGTTACCATCTTTTCAACAAGAAATTCATGGACACAGAGCTCCCCCCCTCCCCTCTGAAAAACCTTGGAAATTAAATTTTTACAGTTTTTTTTTTAACTTTGTTTCTACATATATACAGTTCTACAGATACTGTACATATACTCTACCCACACATTACACCCCCACTCTGCCCACATAATATTATGCTAATATTATTATATATTACTCCAGTGTACCATTACCGCTCTATATATTACTCCAGTATATTGCTCCAGTGTACTATTACTGCTGTATACTGTATATTACTCCAGTGTATTGCTCCAGTGTACCGTTACCGCTCTATATATTACTCCAGTGTATTGCTCCAGTGTACCGTTACCGCTCTATATATTACTCCAGTGTATTGCTCCAGTGTACCGTTACCGCTCTATATATTACTCCAGTGTATTGCTCCAGTGTACCGTTACCGCTCTATATATTACTCCAGTGTATTGCTCCAGTGTACCGTTACCGCTCTATATATTACTCCAGTGTATTGCTCCAGTGTACCGTTACCGCTCTATATATTACTCCAGTGTATTGCTCCAGTGTACCGTTACCGCTCTATATATTACTCCAGTGTATTGCTCCAGTGTACCGTTACCGCTCTATATATTACTCCAGTGTATTGCTCCAGTGTACCGTTACCGCTCTATATATTACTCCAGTGTATTGCTCCAGTGTACCGTTACCGCTCTATATATTACTCCAGTGTATTGCTCCAGTGTACCGTTACCGCTCTATATATTACTCCAGTGTATTGCTCCAGTGTACCGTTACCGCTCTATATATTACTCCAGTGTATTGCTCCAGTGTACCGTTACCGCTCTATATATTACTCCAGTGTATTGCTCCAGTGTACCGTTACCGCTCTATATATTACTCCAGTGTATTGCTCCAGTGTACCGTTACCGCTCTATATATTACTCCAGTGTATTGCTCCAGTGTACCGTTACCGCTCTATATATTACTCCAGTGTATTGCACACATATAGGAGGCAGACAGACTGGCAGGACACACATAGAGAGGGCAGACTGACTGGCAGGATACACATAGAGGGGGCAGACAGACTGGCAGGACACACATAGGGGTCCACACTCGCAGGGGGGGGGCGCCGAACACCCTAGCACCCTGCCTGTAGCCTCTGTGGGTGGTCCGATGACTGCTGATATCACCGCCTCAATTAATGTCATTTTATTGGTATCTATTTTTATTTTGAAATGTACCAGTAGCTGCTGCATTTCCCACCCTAGGCTTATACTCGAGTCAATACGGTTTCCCAGTTTTTTGTGGTAAAATTAGGTGCCTTGTCTTATATTCAGGTTGGCTTATACTCGAGTATATACGGTAATACATTTCTATTGCATTAATATTCATTTATTGTAGCCATTTTCATGTAACGTACTAGCTGCTTTCTATCAAATACTCGCAATAATTGCAACCACTCTATTTCTTTTTCTTTGAATGTAATACAGTCAAATAATTAGATGTTTGGATTGCATATTTTGTTATGTCTTTGTTGGTTCACTGATATTTATTGGAATAGACTTGTTCAGAGTTAAAATTGCAGAGAAAGTGCAACCTCTTGTTCTGTGGAATTAGACATTTGTAAAGATTTAAAGAAGTTTTATTTTGGTTTGAGAATATGATATTTAGGTTATAACAACTTTTTGTTAGAATTAATAGTATCAATTAATAGGAACTGGTTGCTTAGTTGAAAGCAATGATTGTCTTGTACATTATCTAGAACATTAACAATGTGTATGGCTATGCTACTAAAGTAAATCCTGGCAAATATCCTGCATACTAAACTGATTTATGGACCTTTTGGGCATTAGGAGTTGGCATGTGGCATATCTAATAAATGATAAGCAGAGAGAAGACCTCCACACAGAGAAACCTTCCTCAAGGCACTTTAAACAAACCTTTTGAAGATTCCATTTTATTATCAAGATATAGTGCCAGACTCCTTATTTATTACTACATAGTGTCTGTGGATGCTGATTGTCACTTAAAAAAAATGCTCAAAATGTATTATAAGGTAAAAACACTAAAGAGGTATTATATTTTGTCAACCCAGACCTACTGTGTATCCCATGAACGAAAAAATATTTTTATGAAGTCCTTATACTATTTTATATGCCTCCAATCTGTCAGCATACTAGTACTTGTTTTATATAGCTATGATTTTAGTATGTTTGCAATAAGATCTTTAATTGCTCTGTGCGTTCATATATGATGAAGGGGGCATTTAAATTATACAGTCATGCCAGATACTCATCACCCTACCTAGAACAGGAGTAAAAAATATTCTCCCCTAACTGTAACCCTTATCCTAACCTTCCCCTTCAACCTAACCTTAAACCTCTGTATTCGGCAACCTAACCCTCACCATCCCCATCTATCAACCTAACATTAACCCTCCATGTCCTGCAGCCTAACCTTAACCTGCCCCTTCTATTAGCCTAACAATAACCTTCCATGTCCTACAGCCTAATCCTAAAATTCCTCTTCTCTCAGCCCAACCTTAACCCTCCATGACCTGCAGCCTAACCCATCCCTTCCTCCACCCACTCTTCTTAAAATTGGCCCGTGGCTGCCGTGGCATGTCTCTTCCTTCTTAACAACATGCGGTCCGTAAAGACCACACGTAGTTTAACTCCATTCTTCAGTCCTACGTAGCTTGTGTAGTCGGTATTACTGCGCAATTACCGTAGGTAGATTCTTAAATATAAGCATTAGCTTCTTAGGTGTGAATCCTGTCTTAATACATTTTATAACTTAATATTTATATTTCCCCTTGACCTTATATTTCTACGGCTCTGAGAAAACCTTTAGAAGCTGGCATGCAAAATTCCCCAATAGAAAGGATTGCCATGTTGTCAGGATAGAAAAGTTCATCTTAGAATACAAGTCTATCTTTTATAGGGCTCCATTTACTAAATGGTGATCACTTCATTTTCAGGAGAAAAAGACCGTTTTCACCTGAAAACGGTCTTTATCTCCTGAAAATGAAGGCATCACCATTTACTAATGCAATGATCGCCATGGAAACCATGGTGATCATTAGCATTCCTACCCCGATCGCCAGCCCGCCTTAAACCTCTGTATTCGGCAACCTAACCCTCACCATCCCCATCTATCAACCTAACATTAACCCTCCATGTCCTGCAGCCTAACCTTAACCTGCCCCTTCTATTAGCCTAACAATAACCTTCCATGTCCTACAGCCTAATCCTAAAATTCCTCTTCTCTCAGCCCAACCTTAACCCTCCATGACCTGCAGCCTAACCCATCCCTTCCTCCACCCACTCTTCTTAAAATTGGCCCGTGGCTGCCGTGGCATGCCTCTTACTTCTTAACAACATGCGGTCCGTAAAGACCACACATAGTTTAACTCCATTCTTCAGTTCACGTAGCTTGTGTAGTCAGTATTACTGCGCATTCACCGTAGTTAGATTCTTAAATATAAGCATTAGCTTCTCCAACTGCACCACCAATTTCAGGTAGATTTGAGAGATACCTGCACATAACCAGCATACACTTCTAATTTAGATTTTTATATGCTGTTTACTTATTTTCTCCTGCCTCCTTAACAAAGGTTCATAATCTCATTCTCACTGTACATCAAATGTGTTTATGCCTATAAAGTTGGCTTTTTTCACTAAGTTATCCATGTTAAATGGTAGTATACTTTGATTGTTTTTTCCACAAAAATGTCTGGGGGCCGTATTCACAGATCCGTTTTTGTGCGGAATTCCATGCGCATTTTTAGGATCGGAGTAACAGCGCATGCGTAGTAACTTTATTTATGCTGTTTACGTTAAATTTACACACAGAAGTCCATTAGGCACGTACGGGTGAATCGCACTTGGGGACATACATGCAGAGGGGTGTGGTTGAAATCCGTATGGAAAAAGTTACGTGAAAGTGGGTGGGGAAGGCATTTAAATTAATATTTGAGGGCGCGGTTAGTTACATACGCATGTACGTAAGTATTATAGGCACGTAAATACACACATAGAGATAAGTGTGCCCTATGGAGGCGTAAGTCACCGAAAACCCGTCTGTGTGAGGGGAGTGTCATGGGTGTTGCCTTGCAACGAACGTGCGTATAATTGCGTACCTAACAGATCTGTGAATACGGCCTTGGATCTTTATGCTCAGAGGCTGTTTACAAATCTCTTAGTAAGAATATAAGGCGCTGATGTGTTTTGGGAAAGCTGCAAAGGATTGATCGCTGAATGATTCCAGTTCATATTGCTGGGCTCAGTATGTGTTACTATGTGCTAATGGCTCTTTGGAGGTGAAAAAGATCCATTCTTCTGAGCAATGCAAGATAAACCATGGGGCGACCAGGTTGACTGCCCCAGAACCCCCACTCACAAAGGGACCCCCATCCTATGAGGATGGATGTAAGTGTTTGACCTCCTCCTTTTAAAAATACTTTATGGCAGCTGCCACCATATTTCCTGTGCCATGATAAAGTGTGCTTAGGGATAGGATGTCGATCAGTGACATCCATTCTCCCACCCTAATTCAGTCCTGCTTTTGTGTTTCTACCACCCATAGGTCTCATATCACTCACACCTCTTCTACCCATGATTGTTACACACCTGGGACCAGATTTACAAACAGCGGGAAAGGAAAAGTGGAGACGTTGCCCACAGCAACCAATCAGATGCTAGCTCTTACTTTTCTATTACATACTAGAAAATGTCAGCTAAAATCTGATTGGTTGTTGTGGGTAACTTTGTAAATCTGGTCCTAAGAATCTATAAAATAAATTTAAGAGTGCTATGTATTTCTTTATACCTTACATTAATTAATAATGTGCTTAAATGATATGATATTTAGACAATCTATATTCATAGATAATCTAATATTCCATGTAAATTGTTGAAGAGAAGTAAATCCCAATTGGATTGCTAAAGGAAACAACTAATACAGTATGTTCCAGAAAACTGTCAAGGTCCTAGTCTTTATATATGAAAGGTCATATACATTATATTGTTTAGAAATATGGTAATGTCTGGTTAAGTTAAACCAAGCCTAAACCAAATTAAATGTATGCCAGATTGATTAGTGAATCTCAATGCAATTTTTTACTGTGCATGCTCAGAAACAAAGGCCATGCAATTGCATGTAATCCAGACTTGGATGCAACTTGTGATTTTAAGGGTGGTTTGTGGGAGGGAAGAAGTGGAAGCACAGAGAAAATGTATGATAAGGATGTGCTTATGTAATTGCACCTGATTCAGGTCTGTATACAGGCATAATACACACCATTTGTGATAAAGCAATTGAACCATTTACGGGTCATGTGTAAGCCCAAGGGTTAGATTTACTAAACTGCGTAAAAGGAAAAATGGTCATGTTGTCCATAGCAACCAATCAGATTCTAGCTTTCACTTTCCTTTTAAATACTAGAGAATGTCAACTAGAATCTGATTGGTTGCTATGGGCAACATCTCCACTTTTCCTTTTCCGCAGTTTAGTAAATCTAGTCCCAGGGGACTGGCATCCCACAAACTATTTTGGATAGTTGCATTGTATACTTCACACTTTCTTGTGTAATGTATATAGTGATGTATGCTGCATTAACCTTGGCTGCTTTAAGCCTGTAGGCTATGAGCCATACTTGCATAGGCATACAGTGGTAGTGTTGAAGTGCTTTTCTATCACACGCAGCAGATCCATGCTCCATTGGGATCATATAGATGCTTGATTTATCTTTAGCCAATAATACTGATTTTGAGTTGCCTTTTCCTTTCATTTCATATATTTAGGTATACTCCTCTAATATAGGTCCAGTGTCTAATGTAGACAGTGCTTATTCATTAACCATGTTGTATAATATTTTATTTTGCTACATTTCTGTATAACAGATTTATTTTTGTACTTTGTTGAAGGTCTTCTCTCTATCACTATGTTAAGTTACAAAAGTATTCATTAGCATAAGAACAGCTTCATTTATGCATATATTTTTGGAAAAGTATTTAGAAAATATGCAAATAAACACACTGATACTCCCAGGTGTAGCATTTCCATTTTATGACTCATTAAATCTTAATATATATGCGTATCATGTCAATATAGTGTTTCTAGTATAAATAATGTACACAAAGCAACAAATCATAGCTGGCTCTTAACAGGCTTACTGCTGTGTAGGAGCTGCCATAACCTAACATTTACTCAGTTTTGAGATGAAGTTTACTGAAAACATAATTCAATAAAAATGCAAGGTGGAATGAATTTTTTATAAATCCTTTTCTCTATGTAATGTATAACAGGTTCAGCTACATTGGTAAAGTATAAACTTTATGGCTAGCAATCTACAGGATTTAAGTATATTATGATGCAGAACAAATTTTCTATTATGTAAGAGGTTGGTTATGCGTATAAGTGTTCTACTTATATGAGGCATAGCAATCGATCCACGGAGCACTGGGCTTTCGGTGCTCCGAAAGGTAAGGAAATAAAGTCCCCCACTCCTTTCCCTAATTCTAACCCTAACCCTCCCCTCTCACTACCCTAACCTTTCCTTCCCTGCAGCCTGACCCTAACCCTCCCTTCCTGGCAGCCTGACCCTAACCCACCATCTCCCGCAGCCTGACCCTATTTCTTCCTTCCCTGTAGCCTGACCCTAACCCTCCCTCTTTCACAGCCTGACCCTAATCCTCCCTCCCCTGCAGCCTGACCCTAACCCTCCCTGGAGAGGTTACTCACCTTTGTCTGCGGTATGGCGGTAGTGGTGGCGGTTGGATATCGGCTGCGGCAGTATTTCCGAATAAGTATGGGTGAGTATCGGCATACTCACCCATTCAAAAAAAAAATTCTAAAGTGGAGACTATTCGAAATAGGGACATCCAAAAAGGAACTTTCGGATGTTCCAATTTTGGAAAGAAGATTTTTTAACCGGGAACTGACAACGTGTGTAAAGTACAGTATACAGCCATAACTTAAATAACTACTAAATTAAATATAAGAGTTTATTTGAGCAAAATACATTAAAAGAATGGACAGCAAGGTTAGGGGGATTTAAAATGTTTGGACAGATGTTGGGTGTTCTTAGACAATCTAGCTATACCATAAGCTGTTTCGCGAAGGGGTCCGTTTTTATTTAACTGAGCCACAACATTGATCAAATATCTAGGCTTAAATATCCCCAGTCACTGCTTACAATGAAAAAACTGGACAGGGCCGGTGCAATTAGTTAGCACAGTAAGGCAATACAATAGCAGATTAAATTAGTAACATTCAAATAATCAGCTTTACCAATTAAATAGCAGGTTTTGAGAAAAATATGCAGTCCTTGCCATCACATTTACTAGCAGGTTAGGACAATATCATAGCAGGCCTTGGAAAGATATACAACAATGTGTATTTCTCAAGTGTCAATCAAAAGCTATATGCAGACTTGTAGCCACTTTATATGTCAACTCCGTCTCTACGTGATTTACTCTATGTGTTTGCCTCCCTTCCTGTACTGAATGCGGCTCGCTGTGTGGCAGGGCACGTCTGGATCTACAACATTTTGCAAAGTGGTTGGGCTTGTTGCAGTTGTTACAGCGTTTGTTAAATGCAGGGCACATTTCCCGTGTAGGTGCATGGCGCCCCCCACAGTTGTAACACGACCTGTGTTGCGGTTGTGTGCGCTGTACACTGCATATTGCAGCCTCCTTCCGTAACTCCTTTGTGCCCCTTTCAGATTGCTCATGGAGCATGCAGATGCAAATGGCAGAGTCCAAAGTTAGATCCTTCTCCCGCAGTAACTGCGCGCGCACCACGTCACTATGGGTGCCACACACAATGCGGTCCCTGATCAGTTCATCGGTTATGGCACCAAAATTGCATTTTTTTGCTAACAGCTTCAAAGTGGACACATAGGCTTGTACATTTTCCCCCATTCTCCCCCATTGGTGGTATTAAACATGTGTCTATCCATTATGACATTCTTAACAGGTAAACAGGTTAATGCAGGCTTATGGCAGCGTAAGCTGCCATAAAGCCCGCACGACAGAGGGGAGTGACAGGGGGTGTGCACTCCCCTCTGTCTCGCGTAATTTCAGACCCCCGCGCGCACGCAAAGCACGCGGGGGTCTGGATCCGGTCCATAATCATGTTACATTTAAATAACAGAGTTTAGATAATCTGATCAATATTTGCAATCAGTTAACTAACAAATTAAAGCAATATTAATCATGGAGAATGTTTTGTATATTAATCAACAGATGAATAACATTCAAATAATCAAGTTTATCAATTGCAAATAATCAGCTTTACCAATTGCATAGCAGGCTTTGAGCAATATATACAGACATTGCAATCAATAAGTTAGCACAGTAAGGCAATACAATATCAGATTAAATTAGTAACATTCAAATAATCAGCTTTACCAATTAAATAGCAGGTTTTGAGAAAAATATGCAGTCCTTGCAATCACATTTACTAGCAGGTCAGGACAACATCATAGCAGGCTTTGGAAAGATATGCAACAATGTATATTTCTCAAGTGTCAATCAAAAGCTATATGCAGATTTGTAGCCACTTTATGTGAAAGGAGATCATCTTTATTCATTTGTGTCTTAGTGTTTGTGTCACCATAAGAGAAACAAAACAAACTTTTCTACACACTTTTGGTAACCTGTAGAGTTTGCCTCACTTCTCTGTATTTCCAACTCCCATTCTCTCAGCAATTACTTTTACTCCAGCTTCCACACTGACAAAACTTTCTTTCTCAAGCTTTATTGCCAACAATTTCTCCTCTGCTTTATCATCAGTTTCCAGATTATTACTAAAACGTTATTCTTTTTATTCACTCCTGCTTTCAACTCCCTGCTAGTCACCAACCTGACTTTATTTTACTGCTTCCGACTCTCTCTCTTTTCTCCGTCACTACTTCTAGCTCTGGACCTCCGGATCGCCACAGTTCACTGCCCAGCAGAATTTCTCCTCTCTCCCTCTCTCAAAAACTGCCTTTAACCCCACGATCTCCAACATCTCACTTGCTCACCACCCGTCGAGTGAATCTCCCTTCTCACTCCGTCTCTCTCATTGCTTTCAACTCACGACCTCCAGACCTCTGCTATCCACCACTTGTCAGTTTCTCTCCCTCTCTCCTCTATTTCTCCACTGTCTGTCTCCTGATCTCCATCTCACTGCTGCCTGTCAGCTCTGCGTCTTCTTCCCAATCCCTCTCACAGATCTGCTCCCCTCTCACAGATCTGCTCTCTTCACCTCTCCTCACACGACTGCTTTTCAGCTGCTCCCCTCACACACTGCCTCCAACAGCCTTTTTTCCCGCTCTTTTCTCACAGACCAACTGACTTTTCTTGCGCCTCAACCGAACCCTCTAGCACTCCCTTGCGCTGCCTAATGCGTCTTCAGTCAGCTGATGGTTGCTAAGCAACCACTCATGCGCCGCCACACAATTCTCCCCACCTTCATCCTGCACTACTCAGAATAGCCCCAGTTCTGGGGTATTACATTACTAAGTTATTAAAAAGGAGGGGTGTGCAATGTAGAGAAAGAGTGGTTATATAGATACAGATGACAGAAAGAGGGGTTATATAGACATAGAGGAGAGAAAGAGGGGTTATATAAACACAGAGGAGAGAAAGAGGGGTTATATAGACACAGAGGAGAGAAAGAGGGGTTTTATAGACACAGAGGAGAGAAAGAGGGGTTATATAGATACAGAGGAGAGAAAGAGAGGTTATATAGACACAAAGGAGAGAAAGAGGGGTTATATAGATACAGAGAAGAGAAAAGGGGGTTATATAGATACAGAGGAGAGAAAGAGGGGTTATATAGACACAGAGGAGATAAAGAGGGATTATATTGACACAGGGAAGAAAAGAGGGGTTATATAGATACAGAGGACAGAAAGAGGGGTTATATAGATACAGAGGGCTTATATAGACACAGAGGAGATAAAGAGTGGTTATATTGACACAGGGAAGAAAAGAGGGGTTATATAGATACAGAGGACAGAAAGAGGGGTTAAATAGATACAGAGGACCGAAAGGGGGGTTATGTAGACAAAGAGGAGAGAAAGAGGGCTTTTTCAAATGTGCAGAAAAGGAAGAATCTAAAGGTTATCGTCCAAAGCCCTTAAAATAAATGCAAAAATAAAAAACAGACTTGACTGATTCATAAAGACCATCATACTACAGGTGAATGCAAACTGTTGACAATCGACGCCATTTTAGAAAGCGGAGGTGATATAACTTCTGGAGTCATTAAGAGGCATTCGCTGAAAAGTAATTGTTTAAGCTAACCCTACCCTTAACTTTTTTCTGACTCTAACTCTCCCTTTACTACAGACTAATCCTAAACTACCCTTCCATCTACAGCTCTTTAACGCTCCATTCCCTGCAGCCTAACCCTAACCATACATGCCCTGCAGTCTAAACCTAACCCTCTGTGCCTCACAGCCTAACTCTTACCCAGCATACCCTGCAACCTAACCCTAACCTTCCCCTTGAGCTCTAACATTAACCTTGTAAAAGCCGCAATCTCTATTGGAGATTAGGGAAATAGGTTTCAATTCTCAATAGCAAATTTCTATTTTCAGCCTATTTCAAACAATGATACAGCCGCTATTTAGCTGGCGACTGTATCATGTTCGAAATATGGCCACACGAACCGGCAAGCGCATTCCCTTAAAAATGTAAGCCATTAATCTAAAACGGGAGAACAGAAAATGTACATAAAAACCACAAAATTGAGCAAATAGAGGCAGTCTTTGTATGTAAAACTCCTATAAATTTGTAGATTAATTCCTCAAAGACAAAAAGGTACAAAAAAAATTTTTAAAGAATTTAAAAATAATTTTGCTTAAATCACACTTCCACCTGTTTTGCAATTACTCTCAAACATCAGATTAGCCCCTTAATGTTCAAGGTGTCCCAATTGGTAAAATCAGACCATGATACTTGGAGGATCAGTTTCAAAATTCAGCTCCTCTGCAACTGTTCCACAACGTGTTTCAAAGTTTCACTGGTACTTTTTAAAGTGGTGATGGGATGAGAAGGCCGAAATGTATTTAAAGTGGAGGTCGTTAAATGGAAGGCTTAATTGAGTGAGTGGCTTAATAAGTATTTAGCCTTTTATAATGTAAAAAACATGAGAAAAAAATATTTATCAATAGTACAGATAAAATAATTATTTTATTCGGTCAAGAAAAAGTGCCATACAAATCAGGTGCACAATGTCTTGCGTTATCAAATCATTTTATTGCACAATAGAACATTTAAAAAACAAGTAACCTCGAAGTGACATCAAAATGTGTTTTATCAAATTCAGGTATTCATTGTCTCCATTAACAAATATAGGTACATATAACCAATTAGCATCTCTCAACTATTTTATCACACTAATATCTATAAATACATTCACTATGTGAGCACGAATATCAAATAATAGCCCAACATTAATAGGACATTGCTGATCGCTTATCTGTCCCTTTTCTAAAAAAAAGGAATACAAAGAAATAAAAATACAAAGAGCTACTACTTGTCCCTTTACCATTGGAATACATAGAAATCAGTCCAATTTGCAATTGTAACATTGGGAACAAACTGTGATATGCAGGCTGTTGGAGATACTTGCACGGGGGACCAAGGAACCAGGAAACTTTCATGCAGTTAGCTGCACGCTTTTTCAGGGTACGCTTTTTTTTAAGAGGGACAGATAAGCAATCGCCAATGTCCTATGAATTTTGGGCAATTGAATTGTTATTCTTTCTCACATTGTAAATATATTTATAGATATTAGTGTGATAGCAGGGTGTGATGAATAGTTGAGAGATGTTAATTGGTTATATGTGCCTATATTTGTTAATGGATACACTGGATACCTAATTTTATAAAAACACATTTTGAAGTTACTTAGAGGTTACTTGTTTTTTATGTGACTGTTTTGCCATTATCTGGGTAGCACCCCTTTTTGGAATAATTGATTATATTGTGGGTTAATTCATACCCTAATTTATTGTTTTTGGAGGTTTGATTTTAGTGTTGCAAAAATAAATAAGGACAATAAAACCAATTGGCAAGACATTGCACAAGGAAATGCATTCAGAATGGATTTTTGTATGATCACAGAGGGATAAATTGGTCCTGGTAAACAACATTCTTGTTGAACGATTTGTCAAAAATGAGGAATGACAATAGAGCATAATGAAAATTCACTGTTTGAGATGGTGTTTGTACATATCCACTCTGTATAATTTAGAACTGACAAAGTGTTGCCACACAGCATATAGCATCATGAGCCATGAGCTAGTTAATTAACTGTCACCCTCCCCTTTAAATACATTGTAGACGTCTCATCCCATCATCACTTAACATAGAACCAGTTGACGTTTGGAACGGGTTGTAGAACTTGTAAACTTGTAGTTAACTTTTAAACCAATTCCACAACCCTCATGGACTAATTTTACCAATTGAACCTGGGACTTTTTGAAGATTACATCTTTAAGGCGATTTTAAGGCGGTTTTATCATTTTCATGGCTGTGCTTGTTTAGAGGAATACTCTTCTTCTTTGGTAGGTAGCTCGATTTGTCTTTGCTTTTTTTAATATTGCTTTTTTTTTTATTATGTTTTGGTAGAACCCCTTTTATCTTGGCATAGCAGATTGACACTTATTCTAGTCAGAAATTATGTAACAGACTGTATTATTTTTTTTTAGCTTTAATATGATAAAAAAAAGGTTATTTGTAACATGTAAACGCGTGCACCTTTTCTGTTGTTCTATCCAGAATTGTGAAAGCATTTGATGCTTTAGAATTTTGGATCAGGTCCTTTGTCTCCACACCCAGATTGTTAGCTGTACCAGCCCTAATTTGTGACAAATCCATATATCAGCTGTGACACATTTCCCTTATCTTTTCTCTGACATATTTATTGGCTCAATCAACCCTTTTCTCTTTAAATTTGGTAATAACACTATATCAATATTAAAAATGATTTGCCTGACACTTTTGTATAAACTTAAGGAATCTGATCCAGGCAGGATGCAGTTGCCGGTCCCCTGAATGGTTGCTGTATCATTGTTTAAAATATTAAAATTGCTATTGGGAATGGGAAACTATTTCCCCATTCCCAATAGCTACAGGCTGCGGTGGGTAATAGGTTCTGGTTAGATTGTGGCAGGCCAAGGTTAGGGTTAAGGCCTAAGGGGAAGGTCAGGGTTAGGCTGCGGGGAATGGACTGTTGGGGTTAAGCCGCAGAACTAGGAGGGTTAGTGGTTAGGCTGCAGGGCATGGACAGTTATGGTTAGGTTGTGAGGCATGAAGGGTTATTGTTGCAGAATGGAAAAGTTAGGGTTAGGCTGCGGGAAATGGAGGGTTAGGGTTAGCAAAGGTTAAAGTGTAAGGTGAGGTTAAAACATTTACCTTTTGGCGGATGACTCTTCGCAGCTCCAGAAGTCGCATCACTTTTTACAATACAAACTGCTGGCAACTGCTGGCAGTCTGCCTTCAGCTACTGCACGATGGTCTTTTGAAAAAAACATCAAACCACGTCTATCCAGACTACCAGCAAGTGTATATTTTCCAAGCAGTCGGGTAATAAAATACATGCTTTGTAATTTGTCGGCCGATCCAAACTTTTGTTCTGTTGCCATTTTATGGTGTGAACGGATCAGCTTTTAGGTTGCGAATGGAAATTTTTAGGTTGAATCTTGCTTTCAGATGTCCATGTAAGCGCAAGTGACATCCTGTGAGAGCACATTGGTGTGAACAATAGATCTATCTGATCGGTTCTTAGAAGAATAGAGTAAATATTAAGTAAAGCTGCACATTGCTGCATACAATAAATTTAGCAAAACATTGTGGTAATCATTGTGAATAAGAACACATTGTTTGCACATAAAAAAAAATGCCTTAGACGTTGTCTAAGGAATATAGGAGTCATGAAAATTAACACAAACAAATATAATACATAAGGTTTTACATAATGGACAATAAAAAGTAGATAAAAACGGAAAAATAAATACATAAGCCTTCTAAAAGATTTGCTGACCATACATTGCACAAGAAATATAAAGATCATTTTCACTGGAATATTACTGTATCATGCATTATATGTACAACATGGAAACCAGAACAATAGCTTAAAACTGCACTGATTATATGATCAAATAAGACAAGTCTGCTTAATTTACCCTATCTTCCAATTAGAATATCATTTGGGCAATTTGTTGGATTGCAAACAAGAGGTCCAGCATGTATGTGCAGTAATACTTTTAAGACAAATAAATTACTCTTTCAGTAACCCGACTGAGTCCAAGGGCCAGATTTACTAAGCTGCAGGAAAGGAAAATTGGAGATGTTGCCCATAGCAACCAATCAGATTCTAGCTGACATTCTCTAGTATTAAATAGAAAAGTGAGAGCTAGAATCTGATTGGTTGCCATGGGCAACATCTCCACTTTTCCTTTTCCACAGCTCAGTTTATCTGGCCTCAAGTGTTTTGGTTGCATTCTCTACTAAGAAAATTCTGTTTCTGAAATAGAGACAGTTGAAAGCTAATTTTCATCTGTCACTATTTCAAAAATAGCACTGATTAGAAGATATTATTGATGAATGTGTAAGTAAGCGTATTGGCATACTTACCCATTCATTCACACGGAAACTGCCACCACAGACCCATCGCATTGCAGACCTACCGGACAGATAAATATTACAGGGGAGTCTATGGGGAGTTTTAAGGTTAGGAGCCTTTAGGGACAGGCTGTGGGGTGGGGAGTCGTAGGGTCAGGCTGCAGGTAGAGGAGTCTTAGAGTTAGGCTGCAGCGGTTACACTCTCCGGTAAGAAAATCTATCTTCTGAAAAAGAGACATCCAAAAGTTCCTTTTCAGATGTCCCTTTTTCAAATGCTTACCTATTCAGACTTTTTTTAATGAATGGGTGAGTATGCTGTTCGGCACACTTCACCCATTCACTTTCGCAATTTGCGATATCCCTCCGCTGCACCTCCACCACTGCTATCGCCGGACCTGGAACAGGTGAGTAAATTCTCTGTGCAGGGTAGGGAGTGTTAGGGTCAGGCTGTAGGGGATGAAGGGTTAGGGTCAGGCTGCAGGGGAGGGAGGGTTAGGGTAATGGAACGGGTTGGGGTACTTTACAGCTTTACCTTTTGGAGCACCGCGTTCAGTGCCCCGTGGATCGATTGTTATGCCTCATTGAATCGGGTTAGAATTAGGGAAAGGAGTGGGGGACTTTTTATATTTATAACTTTTCGGACCACGGAGCTTTTGGTGCTCTGTGGATCGATTGCTATGCCTCATCGAGGCATAGCAATTGTAATCCTAGCCAGTTCGCAACTGGCTGGGGAGGAAACGGCCAATTCGAAAATAGGCTGTTTGTACCGAAGCCCCACACCCGGCTGCGGGGAAGGGTGTCTTACGGTTAGGCAACGGGGGAGGGGAGTCTTAGGGTTAGGCTGTGAGTAGGGGAGACTTAGGGTCAGGCTGGGGAGATGGGAGTCTTAGGGTCAGGCTGCAGCGAAGGGAGTGTTAGGGTTAAGGTAATGTAAGGTGGGGGTAAGGATAAGGTGAGGATTAGGGTAATGGAAGAAGAGAGGTTTAGGATAAGGATTAGGGTAAGAGTTGGGGTTACATTAATACTCACCATTCAAAGCTTTATTTTCTTTCTTCGGTGGATTGATTGTTATCCCTCTGCGAAAAAAGACCCCACACCCCAAGTGATGCCTGTAAGTTAATAAATCTCCTCCCAATATATTTTGTTCTGTGAGAATCATTTACAATGAAATTACTAGAGATTTATGAATAAATAGGAAGATGGTTTCCTTGCATTTTAGCTCACAGTAATTTAAATGCTGTATGGAACCAATATACAGTACTACTCAATTTCTAAATAATTATTCAAAGTATATTTTTTATCTGCTGCATTGATATTTAAATTAGTTATTTCCAATATCAGGTTTCTATGCAGTAACTTAGGGACAAACAATCTCACACCTTGATGATTAGCATATATAAAGAATTTAATAAAGGAGATAAGTGCATCTTCTACTCTGAAACTCAACCCTTGAATACAGATTTTAGTTCTCGCCTCTGAAGGCTGATTAGAATGTTCTCTCAATGAATAACTGCATAAAATCAAGAATTAACATTAAAATACTAAAGATAGTATCTTTAAAATACAAATGAATTCAGCAGAAGTTGTCTAGAAGCCATTTATATGAATGCAACTTTTTTTTTTAATAGAGATCTCACATGAATGGTGCATATATTGTTACTAATCAGACAATGATAGCAGTACTTATATTCATGCTACTGGGTAAAGTTATTGCATTTATTTTAGAAATTTGTTCTACACAAATTTACATTAATCAGTAAAATCTCAAAATTGTTATTAAATATTCACATAGACATATCCCAGTGTTATCATCATATGACTTTCGATGGATGCAATGCCTTAGTGCTGGTGATTTATAATTCTACACTTATTCTACACTTTTCTCTATACGTACATAGGATCTAAATGGACTGTCATATTTTCTTGTTTCCCCTCCCTTTGAGCTTTGTTTTGGTGTTGATGCTTATGATCTTAGTAATTGGTTTGTCATTTTGTAATAGTAAGAAACCCCTTATTGTGGAATGCTGTAAAATCTACTTACATTTATGTTATCTTAAAAATGTACCCATGAGTATTGGTCTTGTGAGCAAAGACTATATTTAGTTAATTATCAGCATGGGAATATTCTAATTTGCAATTTCTTACTTATATATTAAGATACTAGAATAACATACATTTTTTGGACATAATAGACCTGTTCCAGACTCGAACATAAAAATTAAATTAATGGAAAAATGCCATGCAATAATGGATGTTTTAGATAAAGTGATCCAGATTCAAGTGCGGCTCTGGATCCTTATGTAAATTAAGTGCACAATATATAAAAGTTCTCTTCCTCACCAATCCAATCAAATTCACACTTGTGTTTTTGTGTTTGTCCTGAAGATGCAAGTACGTTTTTTGAGCTATAAATAGTTTTTTTGATGTCTTGTTAGGTAGGGTGTAAGTCTCCCAAAGGGTCGCTCTCTCCCAGCCATTTGTGAAGTCCCTGGAAAATTAATTGCTTCTGCCTTGCCAAGGCAAAACAATGATTTTCCCAGGATGAACAGGCAAGTATGGTATGGTATGGTATGGTAGGTATGAATCAAACCCCAACCTTTTTCCTAATTCCTTATCATTACCCTAATCCTCTGTTCCTTACAGCCTGATCCTAACCTTCCCTTGCTCACAGCCTGACCTAAAACTCCCCTCCCCGCAGCCTGATCCTAAGTCTCCCCTTCCCACAGCCTAACACAAAAACTCCTCTCCCTGCATCCTAACCCTAAGACTCTCCGCCCCGCAGCCTGACCCTAGTATTCACCTCCAGTATAGTCTATGGCAGCAATGATTTGCCAATAAATCATTTAAATATTAATTCATAAAAATTTTGCAATAGTAGTATTTTTGAAATAGAGACAGCCCAAAATGCCTATATTTCTAAAGTACTATTATCGGACCAGAGACTGCATCCTGTTAGGTATATGTCAGGAATATGAAATGTGCCAGCTAAAAAATGACAGTCTTTATTATAAATAACAGACTCATATAGATAAATCAATACATCAGAAATTCAGAACAATGTATTGATTAACATATCCAAGTTCAAATGGCTGAATGTATACAGTAGTAGAAATAGAACAAGCAATTGCCAATTAGACACAGAACAGTCCTTCCTACACTAGGTGGATTGTCTGAAGCTTGAGCAGAGTGTTAATGATGGGCAGGATGTCAACTATAGTAGATATAGCGAAGCTGTAAGCTGCAGGAAGGTAACAGAGGATTCACAACCAAAAGTCTGCAGAGAATAGAATGCTGGGCACTAGCAGTCAGAGACACAGGTGCACAGCCAAGAATATGCGGCTGAATGCCGCCAGGAAAATGAACCAAGATTTGCAGCAAGATGGGTGTTATTAGGAGTAAAATCAGGAATCAAGGTTAGTATATGCCTGTTAAATAATTAGTTTTGAACTGGAATCAATAGCACACAGGAACAAAAAGTCAGGAACCAAGATACTACTGTAACATGCTAAAACTATCACCGGCAAGGGTGGAGTGTCAGAAAGTACCCATTAACTTTAAATCAGCCAATCAACACATCTGCATAGCAGCTACAAGCTTTAAAACCTTAGCTTCCAGTTTTTAGTTTTTTTTTTGTTTTTTTTTAGAGAAATGGAACATTAGTTTTAACTTTGCCAATTTAAAGGATCACCTCTTTATAAAAAAACTTTTTCAAAACTTTATGGCATATTGAACATGCTCTGAATAGTTTTTGATGAATTCTTATGCCTTACACCTAACTGACAATAAACTGCATGCAATTTGCTATAGATCTAGCAGTTATTTAGATGCTTATACACAAAGACAAATTGCTGCAAAACCAACAAGCAGACTGAAAATGGCTCTGGTTAGATGATTAAGTTGATTTTTGTGTTTATTTAAGAAGCTGATTTTCTAGATCACCGGCAAATAGCTCAGATGTGTGGCCTGAAGTACATACATAATCCACCCATCCATCTGCTCCATTACAGAAAACCCCCATGGTGTATGAGAAAAAAAAGCATCTAACATTGTCAAGCTAATTAGTGGTGCTGTCAATCACTGAGGAACTCTGAGAAGCTGTTTGATGTAAGGTATGGAAGACAGACTTGTAATTCACCTGAGCCCTTCACAGACAGAGCCCATTACAGGGTATGGTATTACCTTTTCCATATGGGTACCCTATTTTAGCAGTTGTAGTAGATTTTCCACTCCACTTAGAAAATAGGCATTTTTGTGCAGTAAAAATATAAAAGAGAAGAAAAATTATTATTATTATTATTATTATTATTATTATTATTATTCGTAACCTCTGTCATTATATTGTGTTCAAACTTGTTAATATTTATATGTTTATTTAATATGCAATGTATTTATATTACTTTCTACTGTGTATATTGATTTGTTGGCATGTCTATGTATGCTTAAACATTATAATCCTATTAGGATGACACTGTATGGTCTAGGGCTTGGCCAAATTATCAGGCACTATGTACACTCTGAATGATTTCCCCATCTATCAACCTAGTATGTCATGATTCAGGGAAATCAGAAAAATGTGTACCAAGGTTAAAACATGGATCCAGATTTACTAAGCTGCGGGTTGGAAGAGTGGAGATGTTGCCAATGGCAACCAATCAGATTTTAGATGACATTCTCTAGTATGTAATGGAAAAGTGAGAGCTAGAATCGGATTGGTTGATATGGGCAACATCTCCACTTTTCTAAACCCACAGCTTAGTAAATCTGGCCCATTGAGTAGTACTGTATACTTACAGCACAGCAGTTAATCTTCAAACATCACGCAGGACCCTTCTGACAAAGCACACCTTACTGTATGTGTCCATATAGATTATATCTATAAATTATTAAACATTTTATCATGCAAGTTAAAAAGTTGACTTAAAGATTTAGAGCAAATTAAGCAAAAATAATAGTGAAGTGATGCAAGTGAAATTTATGATATGTGGTACCCCAAAGGAGAATATCTGAAAATTTAAATTCAGATGGAAGGTGCCTGTGGTGCTTTTGTTTTATTCATCACAATGTGTGCCTAGGGCGTTTCAATTCATTTTCTGTTCACTGAATGGAATTTCAATACTGCATTGGAAGTGCTATCCTAAGGACTGGAAAGCTTAGCGATCAATAAAAGCAAACAATTTAATACCTTTGAGACATTCATTATTTATATTTGAACTCCACTTGGCGGAAAAGTGTTTTAATATAAGCCAACTCAACTTTCTCAAAATACGCCTAAATCTATCTTGATGAGAACTTTGTCCTTATATTAATAAACATCAGTGTCTAAATTATATCAGTCATTGAAAAAATATGCCTCCTTATTTGCAGCTGAAATCTTGAGTGTTGTGTTTTCTCTTGAATAGCTGCAAACACACCCACACAACTAAAGCTGGCCATACACTAGAGCGATTATTGGTTTGATCATCCAATTATTGTGGAATCGGGCCAAAATCACTGTAGCAAAGGGCCAGTATTTTTTACCAAAAATATATCAGACCCAAGCTGCCGTTTATTTCTCCACATCTTGGGTGGAGTAACTCTGTGTGACCCCTTTATTACACTGATTATATGTTTATTGCAGCATACGATTTGTGTATTGTGTTTTTATAAAAGTAACTAAATGGTCTTTTAAAGTTGATAAAATACCAATTTGTTACTTGTTACTGATTAGCTAATTGTGTTTTTTGTTTTTAACTTTCCACCTGAGAATAGTTGCAACTTTTTTTTCTTAGATAGATAAAAATGTTTGGATAAAAGTAGATAGTGATTTAGCTACAGCTATGAAAATATTCCATAGACAAAAAATTCTTGCAGTTTAATGTCGTTAAGGTTTTCTACATTAACACAAAATCAGAGACCTTTGAAACTTTACCACTTAAACTCTACAATGCAATGAAATTATAACATTAAGGCTGGAGTCTTAATGGACATGTTCTTTAAGCAATACAGACAAAAAACTGTAAAACTGAAACTAACAGAGTGGGGCATCTTCTGTGCATGGAACAGTTTATAACCCCTTAGTAATCAAACATGCAAACTTGTGAATTTGCAGCATCACTATTTTGTAAGTGACAGCAATCTCACTTCAGGATAGTGCTGAATCTGCAGATAATCACATAATGTAAAGGTATATCATGTCTGTATTGCTTAAGGAATATGTCCATTAAGGCTTTAGCCTTAATGTTAAAATGCAATTGTTCTTTCGAGTGTGAGTGGTAAAGTTTTAAAGGTCTTCGATTTTATATAAATGTAGGAACCCTAAATAGACAGGTTAAGCTGCAACACCTTTTGGTCTATGGAATTTCATAGCTTTAACACCCCTTAAAGGCACTCCCCTGGAGCATTACCTTTCTAAATAAAAAATAAAAGCTAGTGTACAGATGCTCTGTACATTGAGTTCTACCTTCCCAAAAAACTGACAAGAAATGTGACTTTTTGAAACAGGAAGTAGAAAAAAGTTGCAACATATTAGACTTTGAACTATTCCAAATGTTTTGTTTTTCATTAGTTTTCAATAAAATTTGGCATGCCACACCAACAGATGATTCTCCAAGAAGAGGTGAAATGTTATCTTAATGTGCAAAATACTTTCAGACCGTGCCCTCTCTAACAGGAAGTCAAACGTGGAATACTATTTATTGGAGTCAACCTTAATATAGGGGCACAATTGTGTCCTTATAATATGACTTATGAGGCAGGGATAAAATTATACAAAGGTAGTTGCCAATATCCATATTAATATTTCAGGCTAGTTCAAGTTTACTTTACAAATTTGATAAAATACATTTTAGTTTGTCCGAAGACTGTTTGGACAAAGACCCAGTCTGTTGCTTTTGGAACAATAAGTCTCTGTTGCTTAGTCATAGCAGTTAATGTATCAAAGTGTTAAGAATAATATCTCTTAGCTCTTACCTCTTAGGAGACTGTGAATGTTCAAGAACTGCACTTGCACCTTTTCTAAGGTCAAAACAGGTGCAAGTGTAAACCTGAGCTAAACCATTTTGCGGTGTGAAGGTGCAAATTAATTTTATACAGGGAAAATTGTTTTATTTGTATATAGAACTTACATACTGCATAGTTTCATATTTAGGGCTCTATCCAGACTTAAGAAGGAGCTTGAAATTAAGGACTATATTCAGTCTTCCGTTTTCAAACGAGACCGCAAATATACCCACTCACGTACCAAGGAACACCCACCAAAACTCCGGTCACTCCCCTTGCTAATCTGTGCTCACGTAGACTTACACCACCATAGACCACCTCTAACTTTCCGTGTGCTGTCCCGTGTGTCTGTGTCCTCCGTACGTGCATATCATGATAATCGCGTCCTCTTACCTTCATATAAATGCATCACTCCGCCCATTTTCACTTAAAATCTCCCACGCGTATATTTGCGTTGCATATCCGGACACATGTACACACGTGCCTATCCGTCCAGAAGGTATTTCCGTCAACTTCGTACAAAAAATTACTACGCATGCGCAATTGAAAAGTATCTAAAAATACGCAGGGGAGATACCGTGAAAACGGAAGTCTGAATATTGTCCTAAGAGAGGAAAGTTACACCTGGACAAAGCCATGTTGATTTCAGGGGGAGTCAAGTTAATTGTATTCTTTGCATGCAGGGATATATCTTTGAATTGCTTACTGCACACAGATACTGACCAGATTTACTATCACACTGTTATTTAGACTCAGGATAGGAAACATCACCTCTCATCTCTAATACCGTTTGCAACAGATGAAATATCACTCCCCTGCAATCAACATGGTTTATCCCAGGAGTAACTTTCCTGTCTTAATTTCAAGCTCTTTCTTTAGTCTGGATCCAGTCCTTAAATCTGTAAAAAAAAGATTTGAATGAGAAAATTTCATCTTTCAACTCTATTTCTGTTTTCACAGTGTAAATGTGCCTTCACTTCAGTTCAGCCTGATTTTGCTCTGGTGTACACTTGTACCTGTTTTTTCCTTACACTCAAATCAGGATCTGCTCCTATACTGGATTGTTCTGGAGCTGCTCTAATTTATAACAAACAGTGTCATGAATCTAAACAAATCATTTCTGCTATTAAATATCTATATTTTTTTTTTGTTCTTAATACTCTTAAAGAAAAACCAGAACGGTTTAATATACTGTTAATTTGTAAGTTACATTTTGTTTAATTAAGATAAAGTTAGAATACTAGTAGTCCACAATATAATATTAAATCAGCTCAAAGTGGTTATTCCTAGTGTTTTTGGAACTTCTTTCTTATATTTTGTTTCTTAACTAGTACAGTAAATATGTGCTCATTTAAAGTTATTTTTATCATATCGGTTCTTTTAATATGCATCATTTTCAATAATTGAATTTTTATTTTCTAGGATGAATAAAACTGAGTTTGAAAACAAGAAAGATACAAACAGATATTGAAGGTAAGAATAAAGTATGAAGAAGACAAAGTATTGAGGATTTATTATGTAATAAAGGTTGTAACTCTGGAATAGAATTTATCAAACTAATTCTAAAATACCAAAAATACCAGCAGAGGTTGAAATGTTTGAGCCTGTTGCACAACGTGGCCCTGATTCAGATTTATTAGCAAATTCCATACACAGTCTCTGCAATAAAGGGTAATGTATGGAATTTGTGATCCATAATATCACACGCAGGAGAACAAGGCACTTCTATGTGTGGATGGTGGATTCGTGCTCTGGACTCTACCTTAATAATTAAGCTCACAACTTTATGCGTGAGGTATACAGGATCATACATAAGGGATAAATCCAACCTTTACTATAGATATGGTGGGTGGCCTTGCCCCCCCCCCCTCTTGCGTTGACTTAATTATTCCCCTGCAATCAACATGGTTTAGCCCAGGAGTAACTTTCCTGTCTTAATTTCAAGCTCTTTCTTAAGTCTGGATCTAGCCTGTATCTGTAAAAAAGATTTGACTGAGAAAACTTCATCTTTCAACTCTAATTCTGTTTTCACAGTGTAAATGTGCCATCCCTTCAGTTCAGCCTGATTTTGCTCTGGTCTACACTTGTACCTGTTTTTTCCTTACACTCAAATCAGGATCTGCTCCTATACTGGATTGTTCTGGAGCTGCTCTAATTTATAACAAACAGTGTCATGAATCTAAACAAATCATTTCTGCTATTAAATATCTATATTTTTTTTTTGTTCTTAATACTCTTAAAGAAAAACCAGAACGGTTTAATATACTGTTAATTTGTAAGTTACATTTTGTTTAATTAAGATAAAGTTAGAATACTAGTAGTCCACAATATAATATTAAATCAGCTCAAAGTGGTTATTCCTAGTGTTTTTGGAACTTCTTTCTTATATTTTGTTTCTTAACTAGTACAGTAAATGTGTTCTCATTTAAAGTTATTTTTATCATATTGGTTCTTTTAATATGCATCATTTTCAATAATCGAATTTTTATTTTCTAGGATGAATAAAACTGAGTTTGAAAGCAAGAAAGATACAAGCAGATATTAAAGGTAAGAATAAAGTATGAAGAAGACAAAGTATTGAGGATTTATTATGTAATAAAGGTTGTAACTCTGGAATAGAGTTTATCAAACTAGTTCTAAAATACCAAAAATTACCAGCAGAGGTTGAAATGTTTGAGCCTGTTGCACAACGTGACAATGGCCCTGATTCAGATTTATTAGCAAATTCCATACACAGCCTCTGCAATGGAGGCTAACGTATGGAATTTGTGATCCATAATACCACACGTAGGAGAACAAGGCACATCTATGTGTGGATGGTGGATTCGTGCTCTGGACTCTACCTTAATAATTCAGCTCACAACTTTAAGCGTGAGGTATACAGGATCATACATAAGGGATAAATCCAACCTTTTACTATACATATGGTGGTGGCCTTGCCCCCCCCCCCTCTTGCGGTGACTTAAATCCACACACACAATGCAGCATATGGTGGCTGGGTTCCGTTGCAGAAACATACATACTGAGAATGTATAGTACCTATTCTTAGCTGACTTGCATATGTAAGTCATTGAAATCAATTGATTTGTGAATGCAGACATGTTTCTCATTTAATTTAAAAAAAAGATTTATAATACGTCAACAAATATTAAAAATATGATTTCATTTCATTCCTTTTTTTTTTTTAAGTCATATTAATTGGGGATTATAGAATATTATTTTCATACCTGAAATGCAAACTGTAAATAACAAACTCAAAAACCAAATAAAAAAAAATAAGTTAACATCAAGGTTCTAAGAAACAGTAGAATAAACATTTCAGGGGTCAGAGCATCAGCTAATTCAGTTTATTGACAGTAAAACACAGCAATCCTGGACAGCACAAATCATTGGTTTTCTAACAGCCTTTTTTTTTTTAATTGAATAAATCATTAAATATGACAACACAAAGTACCATAAAATAGGCAATTACACTGTTATAATGGAGTTAACTGTTAATGGAGAAATGGAAAAAGTCAACCTTATAAATGCCACTTTCTGACATTGGGCTGGATCCAGACTTAAGAAGGAGCTTCAAATTAAGGACCTGATTCACACTTAAGAAAGTTCTAAAAATAAGAACCTAAAGTTACTCCTGAGCAAAACCATGTTGTTTTCAGGGGGATAATTTAATTGTATTCTTTGCATGCAGGAATACATCTTTGAATAGCTTACTGAAAACAGATACTGACCAGCTTTACTATTACACTGTTATTTAGACTTGGGCTGCGAAATATCACCTCTCAACACTAGTACTGTTTGCAACAGATGAAATATGACTCCCCCTGCAATCAACATGGTTTAGCCCAGGAACTTAAAGTCACTCCTGGGCATGGTGATTGCAGGGGAGTCATATTTCATCTGTTGCAAACAGCACTAGTGTTGAGAGGTGATAATTTCCAGACCATGTCTAAATAACAGTGTAATACTAAAGCTGGTCAGTATCTATGTGCAGCAAGCTATTCGAAAATGTATTCCTGCATGCAAAGAATGCTATTAACTTGAAAACTACCCCAAAAACAACATGATATTGCCCAGGCGTAACATTAAGTTCTTATTTTTAGAACTTTCTTAAGTGTGAATCAGGTCCTAAGAGAGTAAAGTTACTCCTGGCCTAATCAATATTGGTTGCAGGGGAGTCATATTTCCTCTGTTGCAAACAGTATTAGAGTTGAGAGGTGGTGGTTCCTAGCTAAAGTCTAAATAACAGTGTAATAGTAAAACTGGTCAGTATCTGTGTGCAGTAAGCAATTCAATTCAAATTCCTTGCATGCAAAGAATACAATTAACTTTACTCCCCCTGAAATCAACATGGTTTTGCCCATGTGTAACCTTCCTCTCTTAATTTCAAGCTCCTTCTTAATTCTGGATCCAGCCCGTCCTCTTGTTTCTTCAGTAGTAACAAAAGAAGTAAAGCATCAGCATAAGGTAGTCTTAAACTAGCTTGTAAACCCAAAATTACGTTTATCTGAGGGTCTAGCAAATGAAATCCACATTAATATTCTAGCACCACCCACCTCTATTATGATAAATCTCTATATTTACCCCAAATATTCAAACTGCCACCATGTGCTTTTAAAGGTTAAAGCGAACCTATCAACAAAGTTATAACATACTTAACAAAACCATCATTCCGTGACCTTATTTCTATAAATCCCCCTGGACTAATAACCACAGTTATTGAAATGATCACCACGTGATTTGTTTCCTCTATGAGTTACAGTAGCCAAAAGCAGTTAAGTTCTTTTTAGAGAGTAGAGCTTTCAGAACAAATATGAATAAGGCAAAATAAATGAAAGATTTATTCTACAAAAAGGTACAATGCTTATTACATAAAAAAGATATTTAACAATAAAAGGTTTCAAGATTAAGCAGAATAAAGCATACAAGCAATTTAAAACAAAAGGGAACAAAACAGAAAATAATCGCCTATGTTGAAATTACTTCTTTGCTAGGGGATTAGCAGAAACAATGGATAATTCCCCCAAACTAGCAATCTAGACCCCACATGGAACCATGCTGAGCTTTTGGCTGAGTTCATATTTAAAGACACCTTTTCAGTTTATTTCTCCTCCCCCTGGCAAGGAGAGGTGATTGGTCAGCCAGCTGTGACCTCAGTATGGGGCTGGTCTGAGCTTCTGGAACCTGCCCATCTGATTTTGATAGCTAAACCATAAAATCATATTTCTGCCTATCAGTGGTTGTACTACTGATACAAGTATGATATTCACATCCCTGACTTTATGATGGACATTTAGCTACCAAACAATAACTACTTAGGATATACGCATGCCCTGTGGTTTATTAAGGCCCCTTCCAAACATGCCACCGACTTAAAAATTCTAAGTATTACCATCCGGAGCAAGTGTTATACTTCTCTAAAGTTTGGGGTTTCCAAAAATTTGAGAAAGAATGAATTTCCCCAAAATAGGAACACTGTTTTGATCCTAGATCCAAATCTCTGTGTCCCTTCTAGATGTTACTCAGATGCATCCCCTCTGGGGTGCTGGAGTCTCTTGTGTGTAATGTCCCTTTTGAAGCCAGGTAACGTGTGAATGGTATCATTCCCTTCTCTGCCTGATTCCTAGATGGACATTTGGCTATTCAGCCAGACCCCTTGAGGTGACAAATGTCCTTTAGTAAATGTCTTTGTTCTTAGACTGGCCATATTTAATAACAGAGTGCACTTTGAATATGTGGAGTGATAATCCTCATAAATAATCCAGTTCTATTCCTGACAGTCACTTACACCAATTCTGAGCTAGTGCAGGACTTTAGGAGGAAGCACAGGAAAACGAGGCTTCTACTATACACACAGCTGCACTAATTTGCCCCCTGTTTTCAAATACATATATATGCAGTATGTTTTTATTGTTTACACCATGCAGTCATACATAATATCAATAAATACATTCTTTTGGTACATATCTGTGTCAATCACTTTTGTTAACAGAAACATTGGAATATAGGATTTCTCTAAGGTAAGTCACAATATACAGCCTTATCTAACATCAGTCTTAAATCATATTCGTATGAAACAAGAATATTTAACTTGGTATTAGAAGCTTTTTCCTTACAAAAGGTCAATCTAAATTAACAGCGATAAACGTTTCGTCCTTATTATATTTTCTAAAGTAAGATCCTAGTTTATCCATTTGACTAACAGAAAATCCGAAAAGACTGATCCGGACAACCCCCATAATTTAACCAATCCTTCATGCAAGATTAATTGGTGGATCAAGTATCACTAAACTGGTAAATGGTGTGTTATTTTGTTAAATGAAAACCTCTGTATTTATCTACAACAGCACTTAGAGGTACTTTTCATATAATTTCTCTTTTTGTCTGATCAGCAGTCCCTCTGAATCATGACTCCATGGTGTTAGGCATCGCATTGCTGCCATATAATTGGCTGATAAGATGTTAGCATGAACGAGGAGGTGTGCAGGTGAACCTAATAAAGTGACCACTCAGCAGAAATGACAACAGTCATTAGTTGTCCCTTATGTCTTTGTAAAATAAAAACCAAATTAAGCATTTTATTTTGGAAGATATCACATTAAGGCAGATGCTAGATAAGAACTTATCGCCCTCAGTTTTAACTAACCTTCCATTTAAAGTATCTTTACTGCTAAGAAGTGCTACTTGAACGGCACATCAACCTTGTTTGTCCCTGTGGAAAATGACTTAATTACATTCATCCAGATCAGAATTCAGATGTTTTCTAATGAGTGTCTTAGCAAGTCTGTTTGCTGTAAGATACATCTCCATGAGGACTCCTTGTCTCTCAGTTATGCTTTGAATAATGATAAGAAATACAATAAAACTGAATTTACATAGGAATGTGAAAGAAATATTGCTCATAATATATACTTATGAGCAGAGTTCCTAATGGTATCAGCTGCATAATGCCCACTTGCTTCAGTTAAAATTAAATCAGTTTGTGTATAATGAATACTTTTAGCTTTGCAAGAAGCTTTCTGTGCAAAGATATATTCTCTTAAGACTGAAACTTGAGATGAAAAATAATTTATCTGCTTAGCAAACAACAACAAATTTGGTATTATTATGCAACTGTTGTAATAATGTAAGAGAATGGAGACTGAACACTGTTCTGTGTTACAGAAAAAGAATCACCTATGTATAATGCAATCATCAGGGTCTGTATTAGCATTCAAAAATTATTACTCAAGTAAAATAAACAGTTTAAGGAAACGTTTGTTGGTGGCCTAAAACAACTAACCGAGTCACATGTCTAGAAACTAACAGTCGTGGATGATCCTTAATGTTATTGATGTCCTCGGAAAGTATTAAAAAACTGGTCACAACAAACGGAATCCAGACCTCCATTCTCAGAGCTCAAGTAACACATCAGCAGGGATCCGGTATCCAGTTTTCCATGCAAGCACAATTCTTTATATTTGTGTCTACCTTATATGACTTACATATGTTTCTGTTACTTATACCATAAAGTTTGTCATACAGATTGCTGTCACCTTTAAACTGAATCTCCCTACTCCAATGTAAATTATCTCCTATGTGCCCACATGCTACAGCTACACATTAACCCTCCCTGTCCACATGCAACAGTCACATATTAACCCTTCCCCCACTGCCCACATGCTATAGCCACACATTAACCCCCCTGACCACATGCTACAGCCACATATTTACCCCCTCCTGCACACATGCTACAGACACACATTAACTCCTCCCCTCTCTGACCAATATCTGCAGATATTTGTAACTAATTCTCTGACTTTTATTTTATAGATGGAAGATCTGATTAGCATGATTAGTAACTGGGTAATGGCTAGAGTGCCAGGCCATGATTGTTTTTTATATATATATATA
>WWET01002162.1:20954-37204 GCA_011038615.1 Limnodynastes dumerilii
TGGTGCTGTTTTAGATCTTGTTTTGGGGGCCAAAAAGCCTATTTTCGTGTTGGCACACATTGCTGCAAATCTTTTTGATGCTCTGACTGGTGCTGGCGTTACATCTGTGATAATCCTGGCTGATGTTGATGGGATAGCCTCAGGTATTGTTTGCATTGTATCTTTTTTGACTGTGTAATCAAAGAAAGCTTGCATCAAATCTCTAATATTGGTTAAAGTATCATTGAGTCTGTTGAATGCCCTGTTATTGATTGTCATTTGGTCATGTAGGGGGTCTAGTTTATTGATGATTTGAGTTGTGCGATTTTGAATTGCACGGTAGGATGTTGATGGCCCAGGTATTTCCTCATCATGTTGTGGAGGTGACGGGGTGGATGGTGATGATGGTGATGGTGCCAGAGCTGGTGGTGGTGGTTGTGCAGGTTGTGGTGTTGGTTGTGATGTGGCCTCAACATCTTCTTCATATATGGATTGTGTGTCATCCAGTCTTTCATTAATATCTATGAAAGAAGGAAATGAGATAACACGGAACATGCAATTTGACTATGATGATCCATTTAATAAATGTTGTAACAAATTTGTACAAAATTACAACCTTTAAAGATGTCTACACTGTATGATGCTATATAACTAACTCTGTCTCTCTTTGTGTCTCATTTTAGATTTCCACTACTATATTGAGATACATTTAAGGACATTCAACATTTGATATTTAAAAATAAGACACTTGAAAAGCTGTATATCTTTAAAGTAGATGTTAGACAAATAATCTGATATCACTTTTAATATTACCTTCGCTGTCTTCTGATTCTGTGTTTGCCACTGGACGCAAGAGTCTTGGTGGTGGACCGTCCATGGTGTCATGGAAAATGGAAATTCAAGGTTTCAGGTATTGGTCCAGCTCCTGTTTGCCTTGAGTAAGCGTATCTCTCAGACATTTTTTTTTTTATTTGATTTTTGAAATCCTGCCATCTGTGTATGAAATAAAATATACTTTAACAATAGAACAATAGATGTCTGGTTTGGTTAGGACAACTTTGTAGTAAATTATGCTATAGAATGAATAATTAGCATTAAATAATGTTAAAAATATTAACCATTCATACCTCTTTTTCAGAAGTTTTACTGTTCGGAACATACAATTGGGATTGATTTTCCTTGAGTAGGTGACAAAACGATCATGAATGCCATTCCAGACATTTCCTCTCAGGTGAGCAGAGATTTTACCACCCTCAGTATATAAATGTTCCATCACCTCAGTCACTAAAAATGTAACCTCTTGTGCAGTAAAGTTTGGATTTCTTTTCTGTCCCTTTGGACCCATGATGATCACAGTGTGTACTTACGCACGTGAACGTGGGTATTGCGTGCCTTTTACGTACTTCATTTGCACTCTGATTGGCTAATGGCTTTGACTGTTTTGATAGGCTTGTTTTTCCATTGTCTCATTAAATTCGCCTGTGCGTGCTTTCACTCTTACGTATGTCCGCTGTATAACTGTTTAACAATTATTAATCATAAAAACATCCATTTTGTTATATGCATTTTGCAAATGTTTTCTATTTACATATAAAGGTATGGCATCCTAAAAATATTTATGAAGTTGTAGTGATTAGCAGGATGTGTGTGGGCCTGTCATGTTTATTCTTAGGTGATTGACAATTACATGTGCATATGAGTGAAATTAGATTTCAATATATTGTATTGGATGAAGATTGGCTGCTCTTTGTGGGCGTTACAAGACACAACCAATGGCATAGTTAGATCTAAAGCTGCGTTAGTATGACGCGACGTCACGCAGCGTCACTTCTCGTGTGCAGAGTTGTGGATCCTGGTCCGGATCATGGACCAGTTCGACCTCCGCCGTTAGGGCAGCATATTATCGCATACAGCGGGAGATCAGACGCCGTCTTCGTGTCCACCGGCGTGTGGACCAACTAATGCACCGGTGGTCCGATCTAAGGTGGCGCCAACCAGATCTGCTGGCAGTGCTCCGCATGCAGATCCAGCGGCATGCGCGCAGTAAGCATTTACTTTCACTCATTACTTTCAATCATTAGTTTTTACTTATGTACTGCTTACTATGCAATGGTTCTTATTGTGTTTGTGAAATCATGATGTGTTAGTACTATGATTTCATGTGTTAGTACTATGATGTTGGCCAAACTAGACTTTTGCTACTTTCCATTTGTATATATATATTAGTTTATTCTAACGTAGTTTGAAGCTTGCTGTTGTAGTGATGGTCATGCTGTGTGTGGCATTAAAATGTATTGATATGTATTTGACATTGATATGGTCATATTATTAAAATTTTATTTAAAAAAAGCTTTGTGAAAGAAGATTGTTTTATCTTTGATGGGGTTTTAAGAGACAGACAATGGCGTACACATGTTAATAGGGCAAGAGTAACTATTATAAAGCAGTAAACAACATATTTTGAATGTAGTTGATTATTTTTATTTAATTTTGTTTCTTAAATTTTTTTTACTTAAAAGCGTCTTTATGGTAATTAAAATGTGTATAATTTTTTTTATATCCATTAGGGCGGGACAGACACAGAATGGCCGAATTTGCGAATAAGACGTACATATTAAGCAAACGTCCACATGATCCACAATTACTACCGTATTACGTGCTGTGTATATTCGTTAACCAATACGCACGTGTGCGGACGTATTTGATAATACGTGTTATGGGTGTGTCAACATAATTTACGTTGTTTCAATAATGCGTAATTTTATAGTTTACGTTCATGCGTATTTACATACGTTGACGTACGTAAGTACATATGCAGACGTTGTTCTGGATCTACCCCATTGACCCAAAATGTTTTCATTGCCGGACAATCCAATAAACAATGGTTTAAATCCGCTTCTGGCAGATTACATTTGGGGAATTTATTATCTTGTGTAAAACCAATCTGAGACGCTCTCATGGGTGACACATATGCTCTATGTAGCAATTTGAGGAACATTTCCCAGTTCATCAGGGATGGGAGAAGTCGTGAGGCCTCAGTGGGCCTTAAAGACCACGTATACTCAATCTACGTTGCAACAAGTAACGTAGATGTCATAACAAAATAACTGCGCATTCACAGTAGCTCATATGGGAAAACGCTGCATACGGCCCAGAGTGAGCCGTATAGTTGGGATCGTTATATTTGGGAAGCACTCCACCCATTGGGAGATACCATACTTAATTTTAGTGTGGTCTATAAGTTGTCTCAACAGGTTATGATGATTAGAAATTGCTTTACAGTGTGGAACCTTAGAGGAAAGTAAGGTATCCAGTCATTGTTAGAAAGCATACATGTCACTTGGCTTACATTATGTTGGGCTTGGTGGAAGGCCATATTGTGTTGGTTAATATTTGTGTATTTTTCCCTTGCCTAGACAAACGTCAAGGGTCTTTTGTCTACTTTGGCCACTAAGTGCGCCACTTGTATAATACACTCTCTTGCCAAGCGCCTGAAAGGGCGAGCAGCCACACACCCCTGAAAGCTGGGATTACCCAGAAAGGGAAGGTGAAGAGAATAGTAGGGGTTCAATTGAAATTGATGCCGGAGTTGAAACACCGCTTTCTAACCGACATCAGGAGGGGATTATCAGTTATATGTGCTGGGATTTCCGCATCGTGAAGATGTAAAAAGGCTATCAAGTTAATCTCTGGTAGAAATTGTTGGTCCAGTGACGTATTTGTATATGTTTCTGTGTGAGCCATCCATTCTTGTAGATGACGTAAGTGTGCTTGATTAAATGTCTGTATATTGGGAACATTAAGGCCCCCCTGTGATAGCTCCTGTTGTAACTTTAATAAGCTGATCCTGAACTTTTTCCCCTCCCAAATAAAGATCGAAATAAAGAGTGTATGCGTATGATGTCTTTTTGTATAAGGAGAACGGGTTGTGCTTGTAAGGGTTATAATATTTTGGGAAAAACTACCATTTTTATCAAATTGACATGACCTCCATAGGAGAGACTTAAGTGGGACCAGACTTTAATAATTTATTCAGCATGTGATATTGTTTTAGGTAAATTAAGGTGATACAGATTACCTATATGTTTGGGTAATATAATTCCTAAGTAGGGCATGGATTGGGTGGCCCACGTAAGTTCAATGCCATGGGCCCATGGTGGTTTTGATCTCTTTGGGTCTAAGTATAGTGCTGATGACTTCTCAAAGTTTACCCGAAACTCTGAAACTGAACCAAAAACCCCTATCAAGTCCATAAGCGGTCTCAAGGACTGTCTCGGGTTTGAGATAAACAAGAGAATGTCATCTGAAAAAGCTGAGATTTTTATTTGTTTTTGTCTTATTTTAATTCCCTTCAGTACCTCCCAGTTCTGTATCACTTGTAACATGGAATCCAGTACTAAGTTAAAAAGATGTGAGGACAGTGGACACCCCTGTCAAGTACTACGTTTCATCGTAATTTCTAAGCTCCTAAAACCATTCAGCAATAGAGAAGTAGCTGGATTTGTATAAAGAAAATCAATAAGGTTTCTAAAATACGGTCTGAAGTCTCTGCACTGAAGCACTTGCTGCAGATAGGGCCAGACAACCGAGTCAAATGCCTTCTGAGCATCCAGACTAAGCAACATGCCAGGGGAGCAAAAATTACCCAATACTACTACCGCTGCTATAGCTGCATGAACCCCTCTGAACAGAGTGACGACCTGCCACAAAACCTAGTTGGTGTTCTGTCAGAATATCAGATAGAAATTATTGAAGTCGTGTGTAGCCATTATCTTTGCTAAGAGTTCGCAGTCTAAATTAAGTAGTGTTATTGGGCAGTAAGATGAGGCTAATTGGGGATCCTTTCAAGATTTTGGGAGGAGAATGGTATATGCTTGATTAAATGATGCATATTCTATATGTATTTTTAAAACATTGCAACTTATTATTCTGTCAGTCATAAGAAATGAAATAATAAATAAATTTAAACCAACATATTTTCTATAATTATTTTTACAGTCTTAATAAAAAGAGCTATAATCATTCATGTTTTCTGTGTAAGGGAATGATACAACCACAATAATATATTACCGAATATTATTTTTTCTTCAGTCTCATTTGTTTTCCAAATTACATGTCTGCTATTCCAAATATTTGTCTCAGACCAGAAGTGACCACAGGAGTTTGCCAAATTGGACATCCTATTCAAAATCCTACAGCTTTGCAGTTTTGTGTAAATAGAATGTCTTTTTTATTTAATCAGACATTTGCTTTTTGTTTCCAAGATTGTATCCAAACTATTATATATCTCACTCAAAGAATAAATCAAGAATTTAAGAATGAAAAATGGTATTTTCTGCTGAGATCTGGCAGGAGTTCTCGTTGGTTAGAATTTAACCTTGAAAACTGCTGGAAAATGGCCCGATGTTAAACATAAAAATAAGCATTGCATGAAAACTTTATGGGCTCAACTTAAGGTGAAACCAAAACCTCATTAGAAAGATGTAGTCTTTATTACTGCCTGTCTGTTTCTAGGACCAAATTAAGAGTATGTCTAATGGAGCTGTCACCGTATTAATGTCACTCTAATCTAAAAAATCTCTACTTCTTTTCAGCTTAGTACAGACATCAGTTTATCTGTATGCGCTGAACACACCTAAATGCAGCCCTGAGTATTTTGTGGTCCTAGGCAAAAAACATTAAAGAAGCCTCCTACACAAACGAGACCCATTCAAAAAGAGTCTTCCAGTTTAAACACAGTTATCAAATATCAGACACTGCCCACCAAATATCAAGAGATCCACACTAACTGAAAATCCCTCCTCAACCCTAATTAAAATCCGATCCCCTGCTAATTAAAAGTCAGATAGCAGATCAGACGTCAAACCTTTCCTGTGGTCCTTTGTCACTTCTCTGCATCAGTTTCCTTTATACTGAAAAATAACTGGTGTGGGGCCCTGCTAGGCATAGCACCCTAAAATATGGCCTAAGAATGCCACAACATGGGTTGTCTTTGAGTCAGATTCTACTTCTATATAAACCCCTTTGTGCTAAGATTTATGAATCAGTCCATAATAATACATAATGCATGATTACATGAAGAATACAGCTAATCACAGTTCATGGAATAAAAGATAAGAAATAGTAAAAATCAACAAATAGCCCTGGTGTATGATCTTATAAAAGGAAATATATAACCTGTTTACCACACATATTTTTTACTAAGAGAATGCACCTATGAATTTGTTGTTATTGTAACTAGTGACATAGGGCTGGATCCAGACTTAAGAAGGAGCTTGAAAATAAGAGAGGAAAGTTACTCCTGGGCTAAACCATGGTGATTGCAGGGTAGTCAAATTTCATCTGTTGCAAACAGTATTAGAGGTGAGAGGTGATGTCTCCTATCCCAAGTCTAAATAACAGTGTAATTCCCAAGTCTAAATAACAGTGTAATGGTAAAGCTGGTCAGTATTTGTGTGCAGTAAGCAATTCAAAGATAACTAATTAACTTGACTTCTCCTGCAATTTTAATGAGGTTGCCTATGGCACTCTTAAGTGCCTTTAGGCACCTATAAACGGGGGGCAGGACGTGGGGGAGTGCTGTAAAGTTAGGTGTCAGTATTTGGGGATCCGGCCATACGGATTACACACCTAAGTGTGAATCCGGTGCCTTGTCTCTAAACCTTCCCCCCAGTTGCATCTTGCTTCTGCATAGGGTACCCCCTGAGTGCTCAGTACTTTCTGTAAACACACGGCCAGCAGCCAATAGTTTAGCCAATGGCTGGTAGTAATCAGATTAGAAAATGTCTGCTTTTTGCAAAGGCACATTCTCAGAACAGATCTGGATCCACAGTTCTGTCCTGGGAGCATTTCCATCAGTTAGGTGGGATGAGGAAAGAGATTCCACTACATGTGAAGTGGAAGGTATGCTAAAATTATCCTCAGGGGTGGAACTTGCCAGGCTCAGGCTGCATAACAAGGAGGATGGGCATGACCAGGACAGAGCTGGGCAGGATTAGGCAAAGCCAGAAGAAGCTGGTATAGGCTGGTAGCTAAAAACAATGCTCAATACTCAAAAATGGAATGCAGGGAAGGGGCAGGTGCCACAGGTCACCTCTCTCTGGACTCCTTGACAGCCATGTCCCTTGCAACCACAGGAATTATGCACTGACTGTTTCTATTTTACCGGATTCACAGACACGTGTGAAATAAGTATGCAAACATACACACCTACGTTGCAAGGCAACACCCATGACACTCCCCTCAGATGGACGGATTTTTGGTGACTTGCAACTCCATAGGGCAACCTTAAATCTACGGTCGTATTGACGTGCCTAAGTTGTTTAGGTATGTGTGTACATTACTAACCACGCCCTCAAAAGGCCATTTAAATGCCTCCCCCACCCACTTTAACGTAACTTTGCACATCCACGCCCCTCCGTACGTATGTCACTAAATACGATTTTGAAATCCGTGCCTAATGGACTTCCGTGTCTAAATCCTAAGTTACTTGCCTAAAAAACATTACTACGCCTGCGCAGTTAATCTGATCTTAAAAATACGCACGGAAAAAGTAACAAAATCGTATCTGTGAATCCGGTCCGGATAGTCTATTTTTCTATCACCTGCAAAGTTATGTAACTCTAAACAGGACCAATCCACATTTGATTAAAATCAAAGGAACAATCTGCCATACATATTACTAAAATTAGCTAATTTAGTTCCAAAATTTCTTTATGGCATGGTGAAGAGAATTTTGGGCTAAATTTTTTTCCAATCAATCCACAAATTTGTTTTTGTTTCAAAAAGGTATTTAAAAGGGTTAATTTGATACTGTAAAAAGCTTGTCAGTGATATATTTTCTATTTGTAGCTATGATTGATTTTGTAATAAACAATTTGTTGTTTATAAATATTTTGATATGTTTCCAAAACTTTTTGGTCTACTTTTAGCAAATCTTTGCATGAAGTAAAAAAAAAAACTGTGAAAATGTTGTTCTTTTCAAAAAATATATATATGAGTTATGTTAGAAAAAATCTTTCAGTGCAACTCACCAGACTGTTGGCCTTGATCTTTTTGACTAAAATTCCTAAAAAGTACAGTGCCTATAAAATGTATTCACAGGAAAAGTTCCTGTCTGTGCATCAAAATGGCATTTAAAATGCATAATGATATGAATGTAACTGCTTTATAGAGCATATATTAACTTGGAATGCAAATGCTTACATTTATGAGGACATTGCAAGGAAGAAAACATGTATTGCTCATTGTACAGATGACAACAAAATGAAAATATGTTCCAATTCAAGAAAGATACATAAATTAATTACAATAAAATTCTGCATTCTCATGTTCAAGAGGAGGAAAACATTTAACAAATAAATGTGTAAATTGAGCTACCAACAATATTGTACCAAGGCGTCTGCTCTGTAACAATTATAGACTATTGGGGCCAGATTTATTAAGCCGCCGGTTTGGAAAAGTGGAGATGTTGCCCATAGCAACCAATCATATTCTAGATGACATTCTCTAGTATTCTAGATGACATTCTCTAGTATGTAATAGGAAAGTGAGAGCTAGAATCTGATTGGTTGTTATAGGCAGCATCTCCTCTCTTCCAAACCTCCAGCTTAGTAAATCTGGCCCTTGGGATAAAACCAGTCTACCAAGTATCAACCTTTGAGACTGCATCTGAAAGTCCCAGAAAGCTACCTCCAGACCTTCAAAAAAAAAAAAGCACAATGGTCGGGGGTTTTCAAGTCGGCAACGAAGAGGGGAGTGAACTCCCCCTGTCACTCTCCTCTCTCGTGCCATAAGGCAGCCTTATGTCACATGAGTGGATCAGTGGTCTGACCACTGATCCGCTCATAAGTCCCTATTCCCTCAACTACTGTAAAATTAAAATGCTTCCCATCGCTCAGCTTAGCGGGCAGAGGGAAAGACCAGCCCTTTTCTTATTAAGACCCAGAGCACAGAACTAAAATACGTACTAAAAGCGTTACGTGCGTAAAAGTACATAACATCCAGAGAGAGCGCATGCGCCCTCCCTTCCAAACACCCCACTTATGCAATTTGCTTGCATTAGTGGACTGACGTTCTAAAGTGTTGATCCAGTCCAAAGTCCATAGCCAGCTGGAAAATAATGAAATGTGACCATAGATGTTGGTATATACAGTGTATCGATGCGTAGTTTTGCACTATTCATGCCCAGAACAGAAACCCATGTAAATGTGACTATTGAGAACAAAATGTAACTCTGCTCTACTGCGATTGCTGGTGATCAGAAGTGCACTACAGACAGGGCCAGATCACCCCCGAGCTGGAGACTGGTCACATGGTCGCATCACAAGGTCCTGCTGCAGCTTAGAATTCCATTCCATCTTGGCTTGCATCGCAGAGGTTGTGTCCCACTGAATGGAGACCAAGCTTAGGCCGCCATTCAGTGGAACACAGCCTCTGCACTGCAGCTGAGCAGTCACTACTAGCTGGGGAGAACTACACCACCAGGGAGGCGGCCCTAAAACACAAAATGGCAGTGCAGCCGGGGGGGGCACATGCCCCCCTGCCCCCCTGCCCAGCCGCCTCTGGGCCAGATTAATAATGGGGCTAGTGAGACTACAGTCCCAGGCCTCTTTCTGAAAATATGCCCCTACATACTGCTGATCTCCAGACCTCCCACTGTAGTGACTACAGGGACTGATATTCTTCTCCAAAGCATACTACATAGTTTAGGCCCTAGATAATTGACAGCCCCAGGCACACATGGCCCTCAATCCAGCCCTGACTACAGAGCAGAGAAGAGGGACAGGATTAGGGCACCCCATTTGCAATAAGGGCATGTTTTCACAAATGAGCTCAATTCAGACACAAACTTTTACATCTAAACACAATTTAAGCTTGATCATTTGTACCAGCTACAGATTTTACGCTAGTCGCTGACATAAAATAACCCATTAGTATTTACTGCGCATGCGTGCATCAGAGGTTACGCCACATAACTCTGAACATACGTAACAGCCACGTATCAACAGTGTAACTACGAACGAAGGGGTGTAACATCCATACGATACCCGTAATTATGCTTCAGAGACGGGGTGAGGCATTTAAATTGTGCGATATGGGTGTGCTTAGACACTTACACACATGAAGCCTACGTACGTCAGTAGTTATGCTTTAAAAAGTTAAGGTAGGGTTTGGCAAGATATTAGGTCTGGATTTACCCTAATATCTAAGGACCTGATTCACACTTAAGAATCTTCTTAAAATAAGAACTTAAAGTCACTCCTGGGCTAAACCATGTTGATTGCAGGGGAGTCATATTTCATCTGTGGCAAACAGTACTAGTGTTGAGAGGTGATATTTCCCAGCCCAAGTCTAAATAACAGTGTAATAGTAAAGCTGGTCAGTATCTGTTTTCAGTAAGCAATTCAAAGATGTATTCCTGCATGCAAAGAACACAATTAACTTAACTCCCCCCCCTAAAACAACATGGTTTTGCCCAAGAGTGACTTTAAGTTCTTATTTTAAGAAGTTTCTTAAGTGTGAATCAGGTCCTTAGTCTGGGAACATAGTGACAGTTAAAACAGAGAACATTGCAGTACCAATAAACCTTGCAAACGTATCACAAAATATTTTGCTTATTGTTTGGACTAACAGACCAGATAAATCAGAAAAAAAAATAAGTTTTGTTTTGTTTATTCCTTTGGTACTTTATTTATGGCTCAATATTTTGTAATATTCCCTAGTTAAATTAACAGTGGATAATCCTGAGTTTTTGTCTGGATCACTGGGGAACAGAACATCACTTCATTACTCTGTACTGTTATCATTAGAGCTGAAGAGCTCTTAAAAGAATCACTGTTTGAGTGCAGTTTTTCTCAATCACAGGACAGGTTCTTTTTGTGCTTCAGTGCAGTACAGGCCAGTAATGTTGTACGTAGAATTCTGGCAATCTCTTTTGACCAAATCATTTTACAAATAAAACAGCAACAAGCAAAAAGTCAATAGAGAATGTAGATTCCCAAAAATTATATTTCTGCTATTGTACCAGCTTGGTAAAGTTTAAGGAACTTAAGCTGAAGTAAATAGATCAGTATAAACTAAATTATGATTTTAGTATATGAAATTGTCACAATGGCTGAATAATCACTACACCGTTTATATGTGAATGAAAATATTTAATAAAATGGTAACAGTAATAAATAAATTACACAATTAATAATTGAAAATTAAAAATTAGAAACAATATTAAACCTCTACAGACATTTCATAGGGAATTATGGAGATTCTGATAGATACCATAAATTGCATGCACAGGGGAGATAGCAGTATAGATAGTGCTTGTAGATAGTATGACCTGATATCAGATTGAAGATAGGATTCTCAGCAGCACAGATGGTTATGAGTGCAGGCACAAGTTCTCCGTCCGTTGGCAGGGACTGGTTTCCAACTTAACTCCGTCCAAACAATCTTGCAAAGACCGCTGGATAAGTATTGGGAGGCTCCGGGAGAACAAATGAATAAATCAGCCGAAGAACCACTATTAAAGTATTGACAGGTCACGTATCAAACAGTGCCCGGCTGTCCCCTCCTGATGGCAGCCCTTATTGAGCTGCTTAGGCTGGAGATTGGCAGGTAATTTACGCAATCTACATACCAGTTAGGTAGTAGCTTGCCTCTGGTCTTTAAAGACCGCACTGGCTACTTTAGCTAGAAAGAGGAGACGTAATGCCGCCTCAGGAAGTGTTTAGTTAGAAGTGGGAGGAGGGAGGGATTTAGATTACCCGGGGAGGCGGGGAGAGGCAATGTCCATGCCTTCTTAAGAAGGAAACTCTGCACGGTTAGATCTGTCCGCACCTAAGTCACTCTTATGTGTGAATACAGCCCATGGTAATTAAATGGACACTTTTCCGATAGAAAGTGTAATGACAACAGGTACTTTTGTTTTGAGTACTTTACCGTAAAACTAACCTTAATCCTAACCAAAATGACTAATACTAATCCTAACTCTTATTACTAATTCTAACTACTACTTACCCTTGATACAGGTCTAGCACTGGTCATGGGAAAAAAAAGAGAGGACTAGAAGAGGAGACAGAATTGAAGAGCAGAATGAATGGAAATGCTGATAGCTGATTGGACAGGAGATGGAAATAGAAAAGAACACAGAGCAGGCAGATCAGGGAGAGAAGAAAAATAGGGTTTTATCAAACCACAAACAAGCAGGTCATTTCATGTGCACACCATGAAATTCAGTTCCACGGTCTCAGATCTGTTGAAAACAATGGCCCTGGTTCAGAGATGGAAAATAAGAGAGGAAAGTTACTCCTGGGCAAAATCATGTTTATTTCAGGGGGAGTCCAATTTCATGTGTTGCACACAGTACAATAATTGAAAGTTGATGTTTCCAAGCCCAAGTCTAAATAACAATGTATTAAAGTGAAGCTGATCAGTATCTGTTTGCAAGAAGCAACAGCAAAGTATTCTTCCTGCATGCATAGAATAAAATTAAAGTTAAAATTTAACTCCCCCTAAAATCAACATGGTTTGATCCAGGTGTAACTTTCCTCTCTTATTTTCATCCTCTGAATCAGGGGGGCAATGTATCTTTATTAATCCATCTGAATATGAATTGAATTTAAAAGAGTAACAAAATATTGAAATATTATCGCCACCAGTATTATTGAACATATATCTTCATGGAGGAAACACAACCATAAATTGCATATTAAAGGCCAAAAACAAGATTAAAATATAAACAAAAGTAAAAATAGCTGGGTCAGCACCATAAATTATACATAATACAAATATATCTTACACATGGTTGCCTACTTTTGCAAATGAATATCAGGGAGATTGTAAGAGCACTATCAAGGTGCTGCACCAAAGGGATGTGTCCTGTAGCACCAAAGAGGTGTGTCCTGTGAATAGCTCCACCCATAGGTGTATCTAGCTCTGCCAGGAAAACTATTTTATAATAAAAATGTCAGTGAATACTTTCATTACTATCTTTATAGAGAAGCTAAAAGGGACGCTGCAGCTGATTAACAAGATTCTTTCATTACATCTTGGCCTCCATGAAATTGGTCATCTCCATAAACCTCAATGGATGAAATTAGAATCAGGGAGATTACCAAACACTTCAGGGAGTCAGGGAGATCACCCAATCTTCAGGGAGTCTCCCTAATATTCAGGGAGAGTTGACAACTATGATCTTACATAAACATAACAGGGTAGATACAGACCTATGTCCTAGTTACTTTTGTTAGCATAGCGTATTTACGCTATCGTCAGTACTATGCACTCCCCCAGGCACTCCCATTGGACGGATGTTTTTTTTTGCTGAATTACGTCTACCAAACCCTACTTTAACTTTTCCAAGCGTAACCGCGCACTTACGTATCATCCTGACAGATGTAACTCCCAAACCCAACCCATACTGTACAATTTAAATGCCTCTCTCCGCCTCCAAACTGTATTTGGAACGTAAATACGGCTAGCGTATTTTAGAAATGCCCCTTTGTATGTAGTTATGAGAGTGTTATGCCCATCCTGAGTTACGTGTCAGAACATCTGCCACGTGCATGCGCTGTAAATACTAAACTGCGAATTTACGTCAGCGGCTAGCGTAAAATCGCTAGCATACGTGGGTTTGGATATGGCCCAACACGTGAACATATTGGAGTTTTTGAAAAAGGATACTTATTGTTATTGAAAAATGCAATCTCCCCACAAATCACAGGGAGTCTATGATTGTTCCAGGCAAGTCCATAGTGTAGCAGACACCGAGGCACCAAGGAGGCTCCAAGGAGGAAACTGCCTCTAACCAATACAACGGTCTCATGACCGTGCTTCCTCCACTCCAAGTATGTACTTGTCCCTACACTACCTCACAGACAGTGGTATATAGGCTTAATGCTCCCAGCACATGTGGGTCCCAGTGCACTCGGGATCCATGCACACGATTCGTCTCCTTCATCTGAAGAAAATAATCGTCTCTGAAGAGATCAGGGAGAGAACTATGGAGCAGGAGCAAGGACAGCAGGGAGCAGCAATAACAGATCAGGGATGCACAAAGAAGGAGCAATGATGATAAATCAAGGAAGGTAACAGGAGCAGTAGGGAAAACAAAAGTGGAGGATGCAGCAGAGAGCAACATGCCCAGTTCAGGAAAAGGCACAGGAGCAGCAAAGAAAGAAAGAAAGGAAGGAAGGGGATAAAACAGCAATAAACAGAGGAAACATATTGGGTAAGAGCACAAGAGCAGCAGTGAAGGCATGAAGCAGAGGACAGAGCAAAGAGCAGCGGGCACAGAAAGGATAAAGACACAACCGGTGTCCTAATAGTTCACAATTCTTCTTAAACATCCTGCAAAGAGTTGTTTTAAAGAGTTAAAGTACTTCAACTAAACTTTTAAATGTAAAATCCCTCTGGACTTTATTCTTTATCCTCAAATATTAACACATCAATATATTAACTGTTGTCTTCGTCCTTGTTATAATGACATAAAATGTCCAGTTCCCCTGAGATAAACTTAGACCCAAATAATCAGAGCACAGTGTTGCACTCACATTCCAAGTGTCTTGTATTTTTCGCCTGTCTGGTGTCTCTTTTCAAATGTATTTCTCAGAATTCCTCCATCAGTGGTCCTGTGAAAACTTCCACTGTGTTGATAGATTTGTAATGCAACTGCTTTGTATGGTTGGAACAGCCAATGAATGGAACCAACACACACAAAAGTGCACCTTAGTGCAATATATCAAACAAAGATAAAAAAGATAAACAATGATATTGCGCTCGCTCTTTGTATATCTTTATTTGCTTTCTCATCAATAAGTCTGCTTCCTATAGTTATGAGTAATGCACAAACCAAAATCCTTTGTAAAAAAAAAAAAAAAAAGTAACTTGGTGTCGGAGTCATGTTAAAAGTTAAAACAAATAAACAGAAACAAATTGGAAATAATATGAACTCTAATCGGTATCTGCTATATTCTTATATCTTGACATTCAAAAAGATAGAGTAAGATCCATATTGATGCTATAACAACAACAGCAAAGACATCAAAAGAACACTGATTTATGATTGGTGACAGTTGGGACCTCCCTCGCATCTCTGAAAGACTATCTTTAAATCATAAAAAGCTTTTTGAGAATGAAGAGTCACAATATGCATTATCTCAGTCTCATTTTAAACCAGAGTTTTAGGACAAATCATGAAGGATAATGAATGTGAATCCATTTTAACATCAAATTGTAGAGTACATTATCTCCACGGAAACTGTAACATGCTCTGTGATTCAGCTACAACAATGGCAGCAATGTTAAACTGTGTGTTCTGCCCGTGCACATACTGGATTACAGGGAGAGGTTAAAAATAAAATAGTGGAGAGAAATGAGAGTAACAAGGAGAGTGCAGAGCAGCTTGTGGGGGGTATTATCTGCGGGTGTAGCAGCTCAGGTCAACAGCTAACCTGCACCAAGGCCACCCCAGATAAACTTAGTCCACATTACTGATGTATAACATTTTTCATGCTGGCAATGAATTTGACAGTTAAATCAGATTTCCCAGTAGTGCAAAGAGGCCACGCCATAGAACATACATCAATGACTGGATAATTGTACAAAGACCAAAGTGGAAGCGTGGCTAAAATATGGTCAAGCAAATGAAATCTTTTGAAATGTTAACATAGAAAATGATTACCTGGGACTTTACATTACGTTACTGAAAGATTAAAATAGTGCAAAATATCAAGTGACGTTACGATTCCTGAACTAAGAAAGAGCATGCGGTTTAATTGTGTAGGGTTTCTATAGAAATGCCCAGATTGAATAGGCTTAAATATGAGTAGAATTCAATGTGCTGTAAAGGTTATTCTGTGTAATACTAACAACTGCAATAAATCTGATATGTTCTTTTTATGTAGTTGTGAAACAAAAAATACATTTATTTTCAAGACTTCCAGCAGCAGTTTTTGTGGCTATATAAGACTAAAAGTAAAAAAAAATCTATATAGGTTATATTAGCTTGGGCGGAGTATGGGCAGGGCATGGGCAGAGCCTTTGCTTTGATTGCTGGCAGTGGGTGACAACAAATAGCTGCAGGATGAAGGCGGGAGCCAGGCGCCACCAATAACATGGAATGGTGATTTCTATATCCTGATAAGCTTCCAAAGCACCCTTGCTCTGCCCCCATGCTTTCTCCATAGCTTAATGATTCCGGGCCATGTTCACATTTAAGAGTGAGTAAGGTGCAGACAGATCCGCACCTAACTCACCCGTCCTCCCCCTAACAC
>WWET01002162.1:89282-134282 GCA_011038615.1 Limnodynastes dumerilii
AGGGAAATTACTTCTTGTTGCTACACTGGAACACTGTTAGTTGCAGTTAAAAAAAAAATGATTGTCTTTGCATAGTGTTTATGGCAATTGTTTATATAATTGTTTGATTTCTCAAAATTACATGCTGCTACAAGTCTCTTCTCAAGATCTCAGCACAGATTACAAAAAATAAATTATACAGTCTAATATCACTTAGTACATGTTATTGGCAAACATCTCAGATATTATCTCCTTTGATTTCCTTTGATATATATTCACTCTCCAGTTCTCAGAATGAAACCACATTTAAAGAGTATTTATTGTAAGTGCTCCCAGTCTAGGTTCCCTAATTAAACTAGCAGCCACTGTTAACTGGGTTGATGCAAAAGATTTAATTACTTCATCCTCAAAGTTGTCATTGGGGACGTTTTTGTGTTAAGTGGTAAAAAAAAAAAAAGAGATCATGGTCATTACGTTTGTCCTTTAAATACCTGCAAATGAAGAGAAATTACAAAGAGATCCAGAAAATAAAAGTAACAGCGAATAAAGCAAATGTGATTGTTTTATTTAAATGACCTCTTTTCCAAGAGTTTTCTGAGATCAGAATACGCCTCTCTAAACCGCCACACCAAATATTACACAGAACACATGTTTGATGTTGGAATGTCATTGTAGTGATATTGAGCACAGTTGTGCACTTATTGAGGTGTCCTTCGTGTTGGAATACTTTGAACACTGATGATGAAAAAAAAAAAACTACAGACAATTCTCTTTCTCAGATTCAGAGAGAATTAACAAAATAGCAATGAAATGAAAATGAATATTATTCATTTTCAATGCTAAAGAAAAAACTTTTAAGCAAGAAACTTCTCAACTTTTATGATCTGTAATAAAGCATATTTATTGGTGCAATGTGGAGGAGTGTAGATCCCCGGCCCTATTTCGAAAGGCCCGTTCGTTCCCAGCCCAGCAATCCATCCCCGGAGCACTTAACACGGTGCTCCGAAAGGTGTTTCCCCCAACCCGCTCACTAACCGAAACCCTAAGTCTCCCCCGCAGCCCCACCCTAAGTCCCCCCTGCAGCCTAACCCTAAGTCCGCCCCCACAGAGTAACCCTAAGTCTCCCCCCTACGCAGCCTAATCCTAATTCCCCGGCGGCAGTGCTTCTGAAAGTGAATGGGTGAGTATGCGAATTGCATACTCACCCATTCTTAAAAAAATTCGAAGAGGGCTCACATTCGATATAGGGACAGCCGAAAAACTATCATCAGCTGTCCCTAATTAGAAATGATTTGCAGTTAGTCGGTACTCCTCACCTACCCAGCTGCTGGTTGTATCAAGCATAGACAGATTAGTATTGTCTCATTACCCCCCTCCAATTTATATATCTACTCAAAAATAGCAAAATGAGTATGAGAAAACAACCAGGACCCTAAAGGTGATTAGAACCGACAACCTGGAAGCAGAGTCTAAACCCTGTAGTGGTATTAATTGGAGTCCCTAATAATGCTGCAGTCCTCTGCAGGTCACTAGACAGGCATCAGCCCTGGGGTAAATGGAAAAGCCGGACAGAGGTGGAGTGCTGTGGAATAAACCAGAGATCAGAGCACAATAAGACTGATGCAGGAGTACCGTGAGCAGGCCTGGCAACAGGAATCTTGGGGCCCTGTACAATAATATTTTTGGAGCCCTATCCCTTTCCAGTAGGTACAAAATTGAACATAGGAAAAAATATAAATTTGAATGACTAAGACTAATTATAAATGATTCTAAGACAAAAAATGTTTATTTCATATAATTGATTTTTAATTGACACATTTATAAGTGTATTAAATTATTTATAAAATGCACTAATTTTCTTGCTTGCCATCTTCGTGAGTGCCATAAAATACAGAATCTATTATTGTAACCACAACACACCATATCAACTTCATCATCATAATTAAGCACCAGCAAAAATAATTTACCCCTTAAAATAATTAATTTCTTCATACATACTAATATTTAATCACCAGCTAATTAATTACATTTAATAGCCCTTTGATTCCTGCTAACAGGTAAATTTAAGTAGTTATACAAGGTTTTTTTAAACATTAAATAGCAAAAAAAAAAGTGACCAACAAATCCATTATCTGACTAGCTAGAAACTGTTGTCTATCTCTTCATTAAAATAATATATCAGCTCCTGTGGCAATTAATGATAAATTGCTAAAATCTATTAATAAGTAAATGTTAATCAAAGCTCCGTTGAGAGAAGATCACCTCCCACAATACAACACAATAAAAAACAGATCAAGAGAGTTAATAGTAAGCTATTACTTTTAATATATTAAAATGTAGCTTATAAACTTAGTAATAAAAAGGTACATACAAACAGTTTTATAAAACAAAATAGCAAAGTTTTGCAATAAGGTGCCATTACATTAATTATTGCAAATATTCAAACAAAAAGTCTAAAGATTGCAAATATAATGTCAATGGTTGTTATGAAGGATAAATGTATTTCCAAGGAATAGAAATATATGGGTTGCACTGATTTTGATAAATGCAAATTATAAAAGATTGCTATGAAAAGTGTAAGTACTTTATACTTGCTTGTTGCAAAAAGATTGTTTACCAACTACAATCTGGGGAATAAGAGAATGAATAAAGTGGTCGTTTTTCAGTATTTACTTACAGAAACCACAGCGGCTGCTCCTTTCCACGTGGTGAACGTGGCTTTGTGAATCATGATGTAGTGGGGAATATTAGGAGTCCGGTCATGGCACATTATAAATTACATGTGGACCATATTATGAGTCTTGGAATGACACATACTAAAATACATGATATATATTAGAGTATAGTGACGGCACACTATATAAAGCCATAGGCGTATCTATAACGGGCCCCTCAGAACAGGAGGCCCTGTGGCATTCATCCTGCACCCAAGTCCGCATAACAGGGTTGACAGGGAACAAGTCCGCATAACAGGATTGGCAGGGGAAGGGGAGCCCATTTGGCATTTATTTCTTCCCTCCAAGATCTCCCGGAGGTAAGAAATAGATGCCGAATGAGCCCCCTTTCCCTGCGGTAGGACTGTCTCGATTCGCTGGATGAAAAAGAGGTGGGGCTTAATTCGCCTTGTTAGACCCCACCCCTTTTGAGGTCCATGAATCGGGACAGTACTGCCTCAGGGTAAGAGAGGGGAGGGGCATGTTCAAATTCTGAACAAGGGCCCTCTCACTTTTTAAAATGCCCCTGTATAAATCATATAGTGTGCTATTCCAGAACCCGAATATAGCCCACATATATTATAGTATGTGCCATACACAGTCCCCTTGTATCCCCTACATGTACTTTATATAGTGCGCCATCCCCTATTATACCCCACATGTAATGCATGTATATTAGAGGGTATGGGTATTTTAGGGGTCTATGATGGCACATATGGTAATATATAAGGGCTATAGATATATTCATGCATCTGAGCTTTTCTATCATATGGCAATTTCAGCAATTTTTCCATCACATGCCAGAGTCTGTGCTGTGACTGTTCTCATTTTTGTTATTTATTTATTGTTCCCCTTGTTCTTTTAAGATAAATAGTTGGGCAGCCAAAATCCTGACACAAGTGTCTGTCTGTTGCCGGGCCTGACCGTAAGGCAACATGACCTAGACATGATAAACAGAGAACAGAAGCACATGAGGAGAACTGCTGGAACAAATAAAGAATGCTGGAACAGTACAACATGAGGTAAACCTAGTGAGTCTAATACTATAGCAATGAGAGAAGGACTGGAGTTCACTGATATAGGACTATGCTGATTAGAGCTGGTTGCAACTGTGTTTTTACCTAAGAGATGAGCCTGATGTTAGGCACCAGCACACCAGCAGTCTATTAACCAATCACCACTATAAAAAACAGGAATGGAAAGCAGAATCATGAACTGTGATACAAAAAAGGATAGCATTTTGCGCAAGTGCAAGCGTACACAACACACTTCTATCACAGATCTAGATCCTCCATATATAGACTTCCATAATGGGGTATGGTTTGTATGTAAATTGTATAGTAAAAGCTGGTTTCAGCCCTTATATACTGTTTCTTTTTATGTGGGAATGGTGCAGAAATATTAAGGTTGGGTTGACCCTGTGATCATAACTCCCTTTTGTGCTTTTTAATGATTTCAGCAAGGCTACAGCTGATATTGTGGTGTCAGCTGTATTATTGCCAAATTAGTTGTTTTAGCGACTGGAGTTGAGATATATATTTGGCAGAATGGATGGCACTCGATGCTGGGTGGCCGGTGATACTTAGGTGCTTCTCCCAATCTGTAAAAAGCATATGTAGGATGGAAGTGGGGGCACTATAAGATTTTGGAAATAATCAACAAGACTCCATGGAGTATAATACTGGGCACTATGGATTTTAGGTTAAGATATGGTGGAGAAATGTCATAAGAAAATAAATATGGATCACAGAATATCCATTGTGGAAATGGATGGAAAGTTAAGAGACTTAGATATATTACCACAATAAACTTACAAACACCATGACAAATGTAAGTTTAGGAGTGGAGGTATAAAAATTTGGAAATGATAGTAAGGAAACTGTAACATGTCACATTAGAAATATAGTAGCAGAACGGAAATGTTAAATTTATTGAAAGTGACTGAAATTTGATATTTTCACAATTAAGTAGCTTATATAGTAAACTGAGATACCTGGAATAAATCCTGTGGTTATATGTCTCACATTACATAAGGAAAGTATAATTAAAATAATGGATGAATTGAAGCAGACATCAATAATAAACAGTTGTCTAGGGTTGGACCTAGGCACTTCCAGGCCACCTAGCCAATTTTGCAGCAGAGCCAGGAGATGTTGCTATTATGTCAATACAGGAACTTTAATATGGTATACTTGAAAGAGTTAGGCTACGGAGAGGGAAGGGCTAAAGTTAGGTTGCAAGCCAAAGATACTTTGGGTTAGGGGAGGGATAAGGTTAGGGTTAGGGGAGGATTAAGTTTAATTTGCGGAAATGGGAAGGTTCGGGTTAGGATGAAAGGAATTTACCAATCAATGTAAAGACATCAGATGCTGTGTAGCTGAAAATTGCAGAACATTTATGGCAGTCAATACTTTATTACCACAGAGTGGCGAACTATAATGCCCCTGTGCAGAAGAGTCCCTTTCTCTGTGCTTTTTAAGAGCAGAATGTGGAACAGAGGAGGAAGAAGTGCCTCAGTAACACTGGCCCCACATTTGAAGCTCTCTTGGGATTCACCTCACTTAATGGCTAATGTCCTGTAATGGCTAAGTCCCCTGAACTATGATTTTGTCTACTAACTATAACTAGTAATAATGTATTTTCTACTTATGTTACAATTACAAAGCTTAGAAACAGTAAGTAGGTATTTGCAAAATGTTGCCAGTGAAAAAAATAGCATATCTGCCAAAACTTGACCTTTCTTAAGTGAATTCTTAAAATGTTTGCTCTTTCTTCATGTGTGTCTGTAAGCACTAGCTTGCATTCGCTAGAGGTTAATGGATTCTACAAAAGATACAAATGTTTAACCACACTAACTGCAGAGATATGGAAAGACTCTTGGATACTTTTGCTTTATATCAGTAACCATTCAGAAATTCAATGCATCTGTTTTCTTTGATGTGTTTCTTTCTATAAAAGAAAAAAAAAATTATCTTTTCTTTAAATAATTGTGTAAAAGTCACTAATGCACCATCCACTAAAATGGTACTTTGAAGTAAGAAGAACATGTCATATATTGATCCGAAGTTCCCAAATGCACAGCTGTAATTTGCAAAGGAGACATATTGACCTAGAAGGGGGAATAATCTGGTTACTGCGTATGACAAAACTAGTCAGTTCAACTTTAGACTTTTCTTAAATACTGTAAAAAATTCACACAGTTTCAAATGGAAAAATGTGTAGACAGAATACAATTCCATTTTTAAATCAAAAACTTTACCTTGTATCAATTTTTTTTCGCAATAGCATAGATTCACTACATAGAAACATAGAAAGTTATGGCAGATAAGAGCCACATGGCCCATCCTGTCTGCCCAGTTGTTTATTTAAAACTATACTTGATTTAGGATATTCTTAAATTTATCCCAAGTATTTTTAAACTCTTCTACTGTGTTGCCTCAACCACCTCAGATGGGAGGCTATTCCACTTATCTATCACCCTTTCAGTGAAGTAATTTTGCCACACATTTCCTCTGAATCTACAACCCTCCAGTTTAAATACATGATCCCATGTTCTATTATACCTCTTCCTCTGAAAAATGCCCCATCCTCCAGCCGGTCACAACTTTTGATATATTTGAAAGCTGCTATCATATTTCCCCTCTCCATTCTCTGCTCCAAGCTATACATGTTTCGTTCCTCTAGCCTTTCTCGGTATGTTTTGTGATACAGGCCATGTACTATTTTAGTTGAAATTAGTTGTCATTCAAGTAATCAAACTCTGTAGCGCAACAAAAGAAGCATGGCTATTTAAGAACTAAAACTTGGGCTTTTTCAAGAAAGTCAAGATAGTCAAGATAATCATTTCAATCACACAACTAAAAGACAGATTCACCAGATCTTACCAGTGTGTACTGTCCAACAATGCTCAGTAATATTTTTAAACAGTCTGTGATTGTTTGATTTGATCAACAATGGAACGATGGCCCATATTCAGACCTCCGTCTTCTGTGCACATCCGTCCGTAACTAACCGATTAAAGTTACTGGGCATGCGTAGTAATTTTTGTACGCTATTTACGTAGCATTTTGCTACGTAGATTGCGTACACACGGTCTTTAAGTAACTTCAATCGGTTAGTTACTGACGGATGGGCACGGCCGATATCTTTAGCTTTTTTTTCAGTGTGTACTGTGTTACCAATGTTGGGCTGGATCCAGACTTTAGTAAGTGCTTGAAATGAGTTACTCCTGGGATAAACCATGTTGACTGCAGGGGGAGTCAAGTTAATTGTATTCTTTGCATGCAGGGATATATCTTTGAATTGTTTACTGCACACAGATACTGACCAGCTTTACTTTTACACTGTTGTTTAGACTTGGGCTGGGAAGCATCACCTCTCTACTCTAATACTGTTTGCAACAGATGAAATATGACTCCCCTGCAATCAACATGGTTTAGCCCAGGAGTAACTAATTTCAAGCACTTACTTAAGTCTAGATCCAGCCCGATGTTACAGCATTAGCATAGATGAAAGAGGCAGAATCGTTTCCTTTATGAATGAACTTAAGATGAAATGCATTTTGTGAGTAAATTACAACGATTCAGCAGGGATCTTTTTCAGTGTGTACTCTTGGGCTACATCAGTAAAGATATCGGATTGTTACTGAAAAGCCCCATTGTTTTCCCAGCTAAATTAGCTGTGTGTGTACAGCTCCTTAAAAATATAATACAATTTATATTTGTTGTTTAGAAGTAAGTGGAACATTAATAGCAAGAAGTATTCCTCTGATATTTGTTAGAAAGGCTTTCCAACTTACAGCCATCAACTGTTTTTTACTGGTAAAACCATTGTTTATGCAGAAGATAATTACTTTTATGGCTATGCCTGGTGTCATGCTGAGGCCTGTTGCAATAATAATAATAATAATAATAATAATAATAATAACTTTGATTTAGAGTTGAGTATATGCCTGATGATGTGGATTTTTTTGTGTTTTTAGGCATACACAGTCAATTAGTACTGCACAATGCAAAAAAAGAGGTGTGGGTATATTTACTCAATGTACACACAAGTTATAGTTAAAGAAAACACGCTTCTTAGGTGCGTATCCATAGTAAAGGACCTAGATCGGTACATAGATTGCCTCTTTAAAGACCGCACAAAGTATTTTAAGTAGAATGAGGCGGCATAATGCCACCTCAGGGAGGGATTAAGTAGAAATGGGAGGGGGGAGGTATTTAGATTAGTTGGGAAGGGCGGGGGGAGGCAAGGTCCATGCGGACACTGCACTGAGTTAAGGTAGCCCTATGGCACTCGTAAGTATCATAAGATACCTAAAAGAGGGGGGTGTGATAGGAGCAGGACCTTTTACATTTTCCTTACATACTAGAGAATGTCAGCTTGAATCTGATTGGTTGCTATGGGCAACACCTCCACTTTTCCAAACCCGCAACTTAGTAAATCTGGCCCTCTGAGCAATCCAAGGTTGTATATGAGGAGTTAATGACATGACAAGAAATCTTTGCACATTCAATCCCACCTAGCGAAAAACACAAATAAGAAGAGCCCCCGTTGTGATTCCTCTGCTTGTCACTAGGCTCCAGTCTGACGCTTTATATAGCAATATCCCAGTACATGTTATTGCCTGTGCTATTTACATGAATAATTTGACTATCAAAGTGTGTTTACAAGCCAGGACAAACAAAGCATGTGGACCTAACTTCCCATTTTTAAAAGCAAACAACCCAAATATATGGAAGCATTCCTTTTTGCTTCATAAGCTGTATTAATATTTTACCACATTTACAAATGCTGAACAGATGCCAAGATATTTTACTCTGCCAAATGCTGCCTTTAGTTTACAGCACATGTTGAGCATTCTGTTTAAAAATGAATACATCTGTTTGATTTTCTTCTTTTAACTTTGTCATTTTCAGCTTTCCAGAGATTTTCATGAACTAGCAGACTGGCAAATTCAGAGATTTCAGCCGGCAATTTTTGTGTGCACTCACTGCTTTGTTTTGTGTTTGTGCAGAATGAGCATACAATAAAATATGCACATTAATACGAAAATAAAAATCTACTTGAGTAAATACAAATCTAAAGATAAAATAAATAAAAAAAAAATGGTGGAGAACTAGCTTGTATTAAACGACACCCTAAGATTTGGATGACTTTCACGCATAAGTAGGTTGAATGAGGAAAAGTGCATGTTGCCATGCAACACTAATGAACGTGAGCAGCTCACAGCGAATCAGATGTTGTCTTCTGCATTGCAAAATGTTCCCCCTAGAAGAAGTCAAGTCAATGTGGGGGCCCAAGATGATAAAAAATAAGACCCAATCTAATTTTCATAAAAGACTAGAATTTTTTCATCTTTCAAATTATCTGTGGTGAGTAGATCTCAATTAAAAAAAAATATGATATACGGACTATATATGATACAGGGACTTTGACAGATTTACTAAGCTGCGGGTTTGGAAAAGTGGAGATTGTAGCTGTCACTTTCTTATTGCATACTTGAGAATGTCAGCTAGAATGTGATTGGTTGCTATGGGCAACGGGCCTGGTTCAGAGACTGAAAATAAGAGAGAAAAGTTACTCCTCGGCAAAACCATGTTGATTTTAGGGGGAGTCAAGTTAATTGTATTCTTTGCATGCAGGGAAATATCTTTGAATTGCTTACTGCACACAGATACTGACCAGCTTTACTTTTACAATTGTTATTTAGACTTGGGCTAGGAAACATCGCCTCTCAACTCTAATACTGTTTTCAACAGATGAAATGTGACTCCCCTGCAATCAACATGGTTTAGCCCAGGAGTAACTCATTTCAAGAACTCACTTAACATCTCCATTTCCATCATCAAACATCTCCATTTTTCCAAACCCGCAGCTTAGTAAATCTGGCCCTTAGAGTTAGTTAATTTACCTTAACAGAGAAGCCTTGTAAGTGGCTGATGGCTTATAATATATATGCAAATATATGTAATGAATCCCTCTGAGTTTTATTTTAAAGATAGAATGGTTAGTTACTGGTTAATGCAAGAGTGCTAGGGTGCATTATATTGTACCTGTGTCATTTTCCCCATACCTCTTTTAGCACCTGCTCTAGATTAACTTATAAATTGATTTATACAACCACCATTTTGTGTGCTTTTGTATCTTTTTAATTTGTCTGCCAAAGCTCCTGGGACTGCAAATGAACGGGACTCAAAGGTGAAATAAAGTTCCAGAAAGATAAGATAAACGTTTGTATAACGCTTTCAGTTTCATATGATTTTATTTTCAAAGTACTTGAAAAAAAAAGTACTTAGAATGTCTGCATTGATGATGTCGACAGCCTAACTGGACTACTTTTGTAAGGTGAATGAGGCATCTAATCAGTGCCTGGATATTAACAACAGTTGAAACCAAATGCCTTGGAGGCAATTGTTTAAACAAACAAACACCTTAGAGATCAAGGCCCTGATCCAGAGCTACGCTTCTGTCTTTCTTTCAGACGGAAGCGCAGCCAAAATGTCCACTGCGCATGCCCAGATTGGGAGCACGCACAGAAAGATGGGCACAAAAGTACATATCCGTCTGTGATTGCAGAAAAAGAAAAAATAAAAATAGAAAAAATAAGTAAATATTTGAAACTCACCTGTCCGGGCGTGTGTGCGCAGTGTTTCTCATGTCAGGAGTTGAAAATGTCAAAGTTCCAAATGAGAATTATCTCGCATGTGCAGTACTTCGCTCATGCATCGCATGAATGAGAAGCACTGCAAGGACCTGGCGGATCACCGCAGGACCTCGCAGGAGGGGTGAGAATTTGAAAATAGTGTGAAGGAAGCTGCCAGGCTCGCTGAGAAGATAAGAGAGCCTGATGCAGCTTTGTTCACATGGAACGAGGCAGGTAAGTAAATAGACCCCATCGAGAGATCAAGTGAGATTTATCAAAAACAGTTGAACAGTGATATTTAAATAGAGTTGAGCAGTGAAATTCTAGCATCGAGAGATCAAAGTAATAAATTATTGTTATAAGTAATAATTTATCAAATCATTAATAAGTACCCCTTGCAACCCAACAGAGTGTGCCCAGGTATAATCAATAATAAACTCATTAATTATTAGTATTAATCACATATAATAGGAAAAATGACACACAATGAAACAGTTCCAGAGTTTGAACATAAAAGGAAATCAGCTGGAAAATTACACCTGGGAAAAACCATGATGAATTGCAGAGGAGGTAAATTACAGTATTAGAGTTGAGAGGTGATGTTTCTTAGCCCAAGTGTAAATAACAGTTTAAAAGAAAAAAACTGGTCAGACGCTATGTGTAACCATCAACGGCTTGCAAAGAAGAAAATGTAAAACTTTTTATCAAAGATTACCAAGCGTGTGTGTGAGTGTGTGTTGTACTATTTCCATGCATGGTGCATAGTCATTGCTGGCGTGTATGCCTCTCATTGGACTTGATTCAGAGATCTGTAACTGGGCATGAAAGAGGGGACAGCACACCCCTGTCACACCTCTCTCTCAAAGGAGTTTTGGACACTTTTGAGTCCAGAACCCTACCTCTCCTCCCCCGTCCCTTTATTACAATGCATAACCCTGCCTGCATGCCTGGTTTAAAGAGCCTGCCCCTTTAACAGAAGTTTTTATGAACAGACCAAAGTTTCTTAGGACACATAACATCTGAGACTTAAGACACTTAACATCTGGTGCACGAATGTTTAAGTCCCCTTACAGATTTAATTCTGAATCCGGGCCATTGGGGTAAATCCAGATCTAAATGCTGGTTACGTTTTATCGCGTATCGTATTTACGCTAGTATATTTTCTATCCACTCCCCTCGCTCATACGTACTTTGGTCGCTTCCCAAACTCTACCTTAACTTTTCAAAGCATAAGTTCTGATCTACATAATGGATTTACGTATGTTACAGCCTAACCCGGCCCATACTGTCCAATTGAAATGCCTCACTCCGCCTACAAAGCGTAACTAGGGCTGTCGTATGGATGCTCCCACCCATTCATTCGTAGTTACGCTGATGGTATGTACGTTCAGCATTTTGTGGCGTAAGAATCTGACGCACGCATGCGCAGTAAATACAAATGAAATACAATTTAAGTAAATACAAATTAGCGATTTTACGTCAGCGGCTAAATATATATATTTAAACTAATCTGTTCTATAAATGCATTAACACGGACACGATTATGAAATAGAATTCTGATAATAAGACTTGCTCTTTTCCCCCCATGACTTGACTGGTAGGGTCTGTAGAGAACATACGGATTGATTACAGTTCAGAGTCTAGATGTATAGTTACCTGGTGAAAACTGTTTTGAAGTCTTTGTGTATTTTCATCCTTCATCTATTCATAAAGTGACCTCATTCAGGACCTGGAGAAATCACTTCTTTCAGGTAAGAAACCCTGCAGTCTACATGCTGGGTCACTGTAGGACTGTTTCAAGAGGCGATGTTGATCTCTGTTTTTGTTGGTGCTGAATGAATGAATGTTGCTTCAGTCTTTATCTTCTGTGTGAGAAATAGAAGCAGATAGCTTTTTTTGTTTTGTTACTATTTTGTTTATATTCATCGGCAACATGTAGTAAATATTTCTGGATAAGCAATTTTAAACCAGAGTATACAATTAAAAAAAACATGATTATTTATTATCAAAGCTATAAATAAATTTAGAAAGGCAACCCAATAGGTGGCTCATAGACCCCTGACTTTTGGTATTTTCTTTGTACCTTGAGGCATTCAATGTATCCCACCTTCTTTCTATGTGTGACATATTGCTGCCTCCTGCAGCACTTACCTAAGCTCCTTTTTGACTGTCATTTCTCCTTCTTTTCTTTCTTCTTCACCTTTCTCACATGGGAGCTGACTCTGAGTTCGTAAGGGTAAAACAGGTGCAAGTGTAAACCTGGACAAGCCATGTTATACAACGTGAGCAGGGAAGCAAATTAATTTGAATTATTTTCCATGCAGGAAAAAATACTTTACTTTTACCTATAGAACACAGATAATGTATAGGTTTATGTTTGATCTGTAAACTAGAGTTAACTAAAGGGACGCCATCAGGGGTGACAGTCAGGACAACTGATGTGGCCCTCCCATACTTACCTTTGCTCTGCAACAGCATGTATTAGCGGTATACTCCCGCCGATACCTTCTGCTGAGAGCTGCCCGTTAGCAGACCAATGCGCAAGGAAGACCTTCCCCATGCACCGGTCTGTTATTGTAGGTCTGTGGTGTCCCGCCACTGATGACATCACACAGGGATGGAACCCGGGGATGGGTCCCTGGCCCCCCAGTTTCTGACAGCAGCACTGTTGAGCTGGGAAACTTCACCTTTTTATTTATTAACAGGTTTTTATATAGCACTATCAAATTACATAGAATATTTAACATTCATATCAGTCTCTTCCCCACTGGAGCTACATACTAAGGTCCCTAACACATATATAGATACACACACAGACTAGGGTTAATTTATTTAGCAGCCAATTCACCTACTAGTATGGTTTTAGAGTTTTGAAGGAGCACCTGGAGGATACCCATGCAGACACAGGGAGAACATACAAACTCTACACTAGTCAAATCGAACTCATGACCTCGGTGCTGTGAGATATAAGTGCTACTCACTGAGCCAACGTGCCGCAAGGCACCTTGCCTTTTAACATGGTTTTGGTCAGGTCTATACTTGCACCTGTTTTGCATTTACTCAAACTCTAGGTAAGCCCCGCTGTGATGTCACATGTGGCAACAGGGCATTTAATGAAGATTTGAGAAACTTGGAATTTACCGGCAACAGAGTACTGCTTGTAAACCCCTTAGCCGGTCCCTCTAAAAATATACCATAAAATGTCTGTTTTTGTAATTTTAGGCTAGGAAATACGTAAGGCAAATAAACCTCTTGCAACTCAACTGGAATAACGTGTGCTTTACACTGTCTATTTCCTGTTCTAAAAAGTAAGAATATAATCACCCTTATCAATTTTATCTTTCTGACTCGAAGGTTTTAAACCATTCAAACACTAGTCATAACAAATCCCAAAGAGCGGAACAAGTAAATATTCATCTACAAGTAAATTCTGTTATTCATGTGACAAATACACTTTAAAAAATTCTTTAGTGGAAGATTAGGATGCAGTGAAAAAATAGTTTATATTTTCATATAGTCTTCTCTAGGGAACATAGTAAATCAGAGTAGAGGTAATACAAAACAATGCTATTATCCACAACATAAAATCAGATTCTGCCTATACGGAAGGGTTGTTAAGATATTATAATTTACCTATGCACCTGTTTCTCTGTATGCAGTACATAATATGCCAGTCATGGGTTTGGTCTTTCTTAAGACACAATGAAAGGGTTAATAAAACATTGTTAAAATGCAGCAATTAGCCTACTATTCCTTATGAGGATTGCGATAGCCATGAAAAGAGTATACCTCTGCCATTAACGTATTGTTCTTAGCACAGGAAAATGAGACGTGAATGCAGCACTATAACTTGCAATCAATATTCTTCAATTTGGCTGCGGAAATGGTAAGTGGAGAGAATGTGAGCAGAGTATTTAATATTCAAGAAAGGGAAAAAAAAAATCAACGTAGGTATAATCTTTTACACTCACTAATTTATCATTCTGTCACTGTCTCATTCTAATAAAGATGTCTCCTTGGGTGAAATTCTATCCGAGAAGGATAGGATTTGTTTAGACTTGAAATGTCTAACTGAGACTCACAGCACAAGGCTTTGCAGGGTAACCTTGCTGATTCCTTACCGAGGTGACACATAGAGATCTGAATAACAAGAGACACAGGTGCCTGCAATTTTGTAGTGCCAGAAGAGAAGATAACATTTAGAAGACCACAACAACCTGAACTGTTAAATTTAACTTCAATGCCCAGGTTGAAGTTGTCAACTACTGTGTAAGGGCAACCATAAATGCATCCAGAAAAACGAATAGATTAATCTGTCATCCTTTTCTCCTTCATAGTGGCATATACAGGTAGCACAGAAGTATGTGAAGGAAAGACAGTGAAATGGCATTTGAAAGCACACATACAAGGGATGAGCCACCTACTGGGCTTGAAGGAAAAAAACACAGCAATGCAATTTAGTTTTCTATGTTACAGTAGTTGTAAAGAAAAATGATCATACATTACTTTCAGAATTACAATTAGAATTGTTGACATTGTTGCTTTTCATATAATATCAGACATAACCAGAAACTGCAGATAGTAATATCAACATTGAAACTCTTATTAAAGGAATTAAGCTGCTTCTTTAGCAGAATTGACATTGATCTGTCATGGATTATAGTTTATTACACTGAACCTAGCAGTATCAGAGGCAATGAAACCGGGACAGAGGGCTGGATCCAGATTTCGGAAAAGTGGACATTTTCTGTACTGTTGGATTGGAAAAACTCTTATTTCTCATTCTGTGACTGCAGACAGATCCCTCACTCGTGCTGTGTTCAGAGATCAGAATGCAGCACAATTTGATCTCAGGATCCCGTTCGTAAGCTCTATAAGGGGTTGCAGTCACATTTCCAGAGGTGACTTCTCAATGTGGAAGTGGACAGCACCTCAAGGGTGCAATGTTCTAATACCCACTGTAGTTTTTGCACTTTACTCTGACTTAAGGATGTGAAAGAGAGGAGGGATATTATGGAAGGGTTATAACAAGGTACAGATGGGAAACATTCTGACAAGCAACAGAAATAATAGGAGACGAGAGCTGAACTAACACTAGAGGGTAACAAGTGTAGAGGAAATAGATGGAAAGATTATCTGACTGAAAGGATACATGAAATAGCTTATGTCAGAGGTGGTAGAGGCTAATACAGTAGAGACAATTAAAGATGCTTGGGCTAATCACAAGGATATCTTTAATATCACAAATACTATATATTTAGGGTGAAATAAGTAGTCATTGATTTAAATGAAAAAAAAAAAAAGGGCCAAGTGATTCTTATCGATTGTCAAATTGAATGTCTCTATAACTCTTTATTTTTGTCCTCCCCATAGACTATTTGCAAACAAGCAATGAATGATACATAACTCCCAAATCAGTATTCTGTACAGTAACGGCTCAGGATATTGAAGTTCCTCTGCGATGTACAACAAAGACTTCATTTATTGTTTACTCTTTGCAAGTCAAAATAAATGCTCTGATTACAGAAGAGGAAAGCTTTGCTTTGGAGAGAGATCACTGCAGGGATATTATATTCCAATTTGTTTTGGTTTCACATCTCATCGTAATAGTTTAACTTTGAAAAGTTGTGATGACTTGATGAAGTTTCAGAACTAATGACCATGGGCCTGATCCAGAAGTACGCTTCTCTGCGATTTTAAGCGTGGCGGAGACGTAAATTCGCAGTTTCGAACGCACTGCGCATGTGCACCATAGAAAATACGCACATTCACGTAGCGTATTTGTGAACGTATGGGAGATTCACGTATGTGTCACGTAAATACTTACGTGTGGGCGTGCCAATTTTACGTGAGTCAACAATATGTGCGATTTACGTGAAGTAGGTAGGGGTGGTATTTAAAGTGTACAGTATGGGCGTGCTAAGCTGCGTACGTTCACGTAGTCTGTATGTCCGTTCGCGGACGTATGCTGTTACGTTAGAAAAAGTTAAGGTAGGGTTTGGGTAGCGTATTTTGACAAAATACGTCCGTGCAAGGGGTGTGCCGATGGGAGTGTAGTGAAGTTACGTGTATGAAAATACGCTCCGCGAATAAACGTAAGGCACACGTAGTTCTGGATCTACCCCCATGTTCTTAAAGGTGGTCTGTGGCTTGCAAGATCCTGGATCCTCATTTACTGAACTGGAAGTATTTCTGACGGCAGGATGGGGGCAGGGATGAGGAAGGGATGTGAATGATTCAGTGAGGATATGCTAATATCTAAGAAGTTTTAAGATAGGGGTTAAGATATATAATAGTGGCCTCCTATCACTCGCATTGAAGCCTTGATCCATTGAGGATCTGACATGGGATAATTTGCTGTTTAACAACTAGTACAATACAGCCTGTGGGACTACAGGGGGGGCAAGGGGAATAGCTGTGACGGGCCGCGAGCTTCAGAGGGGCCCCCAGCAATCCATGTGTAGTTTTAATCTGTTCTCCACTGACAGACTTTACCTATAAGTCATCCGGCAGCCATGCATAAACCTCTGTGCTCCCACAGAGAAGCCTTGATGTTGGCGGAGCAGCTTATCAAATTTCTGCAGATTTTTGTAACTAATTCTCTGATTTTTATTTTAAAGATAGAAATTCATATTTAGTTACTGAGTAATGGCTAGAGTGCCAGGCAATGCCTTGCTTTTTGTACAAATTCCCTGCCCAGTGCACCTGCCGTGTATATTACTTTAACAAACTAATATATATAGTAAAAGTTAAAAAGAACCGCACTTACCTCCTCCTCGTGTCTCCCTGGCTAGCCCGATGCCGGAAGTCGCTGCAGCCCTGCCGCCTCAGGTTACCCTGGTAACGTAGGCGGGGTAAGCAGTCCCTGTCAGTCACCACAGCTACCAGGTCTGCGAGGGGAGAGTGCGCTAGCGGTCTGGTTAAAACAAAATACATATGATCAACGGACATATATCTAAGTTCACAATAGTAATTTTGGCAAATGTTCTCACAATATCACGGTGGTACAATAATTACAGTGCAAAATAATTCATTTAATAATATCAGAATTCTCCAAGATACATATAAGCAATGTTAAACATATAGCATATACAGAAGTGATATTAATCAATCAAAGTGGTCACAGTGAAAAAACAATAATATAACTAGAAGATGGATACAAAAACTACCTAAGGGAACAATATATATATAACATTTTCACCTATATGGCAGATAGAGGTATGCGGATTTGAAGGGCCGGGCCCCCTTCTGTGGAAGTTTTTCTGTACAGAGCGACGTTCTGAATAAAAGGACTTAGGCCACGTAACATCTGACGTGTGTTGTGCTGATGTTACATGTCAAGGGAACTTACTCAACAGACTTGCGTAAGTCCCCTTGCGTCCATAATTCTGAATCAGGCCCCATGTCTAGATCCCCCAATTACTAGTAATATGTTGTAGTAAATGCTCTATGTTCTTATAGATTAAACTTATCAAATGCGCAAATTTTTAGAACTGCGCAATAGCATTGGGTTAATAAACTGATGCTCTGACAAATCTCAGAAGCAGCAATATAACAAAGTGGTTCTCAAGTCAGCAATTTATACACCTAAAATTGGGAAACAAGTTGAAAGCTCTATGTCAGATTGTTCCATAACAATTGTGACCTTTTGAAACTTAGTGACAATGATAAAAGCTGTCAGAGGAGATCAGTCTGAGTCCATACACTCAAACGCAGCAAAACCGTATTTTTAGCAAGTACCATTTGAAATCTTGGCAATATAACATTTCATTTATCTTGCAGTTGAGTGGCACTTACCTTTTAACCTGCCACCTGCTTAAAACAAGAGGGCCAACAATTCTTTAAATTATTAAAGCCAATTGAACTTCCACAATATATTTTGCTGTGTTTTAATCCAACCAGGACATTATCTATGTGGCGCTTGTGTGTTTTATTCTGACATGCATGGAACGGCCAGCATCCTGCACCTGTGCGGCCAACGACTGCACTGCATGAGCGTTGTATTGAGGGGGAGGCAAAAGGAGTGTGGGTCCCCGTTGCGAACGGCCCTATTTCGAAAGGGCCGTTCACTCCCAGCTAGTTCCCTGGCTCCGAAAGGTGAATTTCCCCCAACCTGCTCCCTAACCCATACCCTAAGCCCCCCCCCTCGCAGCCTAACCCCAAGTCCCCAGCGGCAGCCCTTCCAAAAGTGAATGGGTGAGTATGTGAATCACGAGCCTTCGCAGCGTGGACTCGCTGCGAGCAATAGTTGCCATCCAGGGGTCTGCTGGTCCCCTTGCTATGGGGCTTATCTGTGTAAACATCTGTCCCAATTGCCCATGAAGTTTCACAGCACATAAAAAAGCAGGTTCAAACCTGGTCTACACAATCTAAAATCATTAATGTTACTGTCTGTAAACATGGTAAATGTTTTTTTTATCTGCGTAGAAAATCTGATTGGTTGCTATGAGAAACACTTCCCCTTATCCTATTTTGAAAATTTATTAATCCTACCCCTTAGTCCTTTTATGTTCAGTATGTTGAATTCAGCGGATCACTACATATGCTCTAGACCTCAGCAGTGGTACGTGGGAGACCTCATTGCCTTTCATAACTGTTAACAAACTTCAGAAAACTAAAAAAAAGTTTACAATTTATTTTAAACTGATGCACTTGGAGCTTTAATGAAGAATAAAAAATCATGGAACAGTGTAAACACACATGTATGTGTAATACCCATAATCCAGTGAGTCATATTGAACCAGGGTTGCCATAGCCTGAAGTAGAGAGTTGGTTTGGAATTAGATTGCTCTAAAGTTATTAATTTACTTCGTTATTGTTATATTACAAGGGATTAGGACACCCTAGTGGCTCAAACACCCTTGATGTTTTTTTTCCCATCGTCTCTTAGTTACTTATTTTCTTTTCCACGTTCGTAAGATTGATTTTACCCTTCAGCCTCTCATTCGTTGTGTCCATATAAATAAACACGAAAACATTCACTTGCTTTGCACTTTTTAAAGGATTTATATACAGATTTAATAAAACATATTCCTCCTGTGTATTCTTTTGACTTAAAGGTTTTCAAATAAAACTGCATGTCTGTTTCATCAACCTATTGTTGGTCCAGTGGAATTTAATTTTCCATGACACATATCTCCATGCAAAAAAACCCCAAAAGCCTCTCAATCAGAAATGTGTAATTTCTTGAAATATCATAATATCCATTGAGACATTATAGAACAATTACATTGTCAGAAATGTTCTCATGAAATGATATAGAGCAATTCTTGTCATTTGGTAGTTTTGGGAAAAGAAGGACAACGGCAATTACCGCTTAAAGACAATGCAAATTTATGGTCATGGGGTCATTTGCTTTTATATTACTCTATTGGCGGTAGATAAAAGATAGCCAACAAGTTCAGGTGCATTAACAGATGGCACCAGTTATAAGCACATTTAAATGACAATATATTAAATTACTTTAATGTATGGGGATGTGTTTTCTTCCTCCATATCCCATTTAATGAATAGCTGTAGCATCATAGCTTTGTTCAGTGGGTTCAGCCTTGTCTTTAAATGATCAGACAGTGCAGATATAATTTTGACCTTCGATATGACACATATTTACTCTGCTCTCTTCATTTAATACCTTTAAAAAATCAGTGTAAGTCACTGCCCTGAATGCTGTCTTTTAGAAGTAGAGACAGCTGTAAGTAAATTTTAGTCTGTCTCTGTTTTCAACAGGCAGTAATTTTCAATAGTTTTTTTTTTTTTTTTTTTTTAGAATGGGTCGGCATACTTACCCATTCAAGTTTAAGAAAGGGGGTGGGTTAGGGTTAGAGTATTGGAACGGGAGGATTGGGGTTAGGTAAGGTTGCAAGTAGAAGATAAGAGTTTTATGGTTAGGCTGCAAGGAAAGGAGGCTTAGGGTTAGGCTGTGGAGAAAGGATTCTAAGGGTTTGGCTATGGGGAAAGGAGTCTTAGGGTTAGGCTGTGGGGAGGGGAGTTTTAGGGTTAAGCTCAACTAATCTTCCATAACCGATAACTGTCATGGCTTCAGCTTTGCAACAGGATGTCATACTTGGTTCCTCTAGCAAAGATTTGATTCACAGAAAATTATTATTTGAAACAGATAGTTTTCTGGGTCACCTTCTGTGATGAGGATTCAACCCCAGCAGTAGCAGTAGCAGCACCATACTTTTTGCTCATGGCTTCATCAAGGGAGTTGTTTTGTTCAAGCAAATTCGATGCAGGACTACCGCCCATCACTAATGAGGGTGTTGGTGGTGGCAGGGGCGTTTTAAAAAGTGAGGTGGCCCTTGTCCAGGATTTGCACATGGGCCCCCACCTTTCCCTTACCTGAGACAGGACTGTCCCGATTCAGGGGACAAAAGGGGCAGGGCTTAATGGTGCGTTTTTTAAGCTCCACCCCCTTTTGGCCTGCAAATTGGGACAGTCCAACCGCAGGGGAAGGGGGACTCATTATGAATCTATTTCTTCCCTCCAGAAGATCTTAGAGGGAAGAAATAGATGCTGAATGGCCCCACTTCCCCTGCCAACCCAGGGTGCAGGATGCATACCACAGGGCCCCCTGTTCTGAGGGGCCCGTGTGCACTGCACACCCTGCACCCATTAACTCTGGTACCGTTTACAGCAAATACAATTTGCCTCCTCCTCAATTCAATATGGTTTTGCCCAGGTGTAACTTTACATCTTATTTTCAAACAAAGGATCTGGTCATTTGTCTTTGCAGTTTTTGAGGCATGAAGAATGTTTGTGAATTGGAGGGTAAACACAACAGTCAGAGTAGAAAAGTAGAAGATTTGACACCACAAGGTCTTTCTGGTGATATGGCTGGATTCTGTAAAATTTCTTTGTAAACGGTTTTAGGAGAACTTAGGAATATCCTGAATTTTAAATAATGTCAAAGGACAAAAAAGAAGAATATATGGGGTTATGATGATTCCTTTTTGCTCTCTGGTTGATTATGGAAATGCATAGACCACCTAGCTTAAAATAATGAATCATTATTCAATAAATTTCTGCCCCTTCTAACTGCCGAATGCAAGTGTATATGTCTTGTATTTAATTAAGTTAAATTAAATGCGTGTAGCAATCAGCTCAAAGTAGCTAATAGCCAGAAACAGCTATGGTCATCTAATCAAGCCTTCCATACACCAGATGGAGCTTACTGACTGGTGTGTTCCATTTAGAAATTTAGAAATACATAAAGAGACCTGGTCAACACATTAGTTGGTGGTGGGGTATAAGAGAAAATATTATAGATTAATAAAAAATAAAAAAGAAGATATTTCATTTAAATGATAATATTCAAAAAGTAATTATTATTATGATTTTTGTTGTTAACACTACTATTATCCTACCTGATTCTTGCATTCAATATGCATAAATAATATAGCAAAGTATGGAATATAATATTCTCTTGTATTCTGGCTTCTTCAGCTCTTGGAAGAGAACATGCTGCTATAAATTGTCTGTTACTGCTACGTGAAAATGTTTAAAGTAGAGCTGTCTGATTGTTCTGTGGGGTATTTCAGTCATCCTTGCAGATAGACTGAAAGTAAATTCGGGAAAAATGAATCAGTGCCTTATTTTTAATGTCTTTTAGATCCAAATAACACATATACACTCAGCAATGCGTGATAATGCATGGGAATAATTTTGTCAGTGTAAAAAAGGTTTAGTATATTAACTATAAAAATGTATATGTAAAAGAAAACTGAACCCTATTTGTTAGAACATAATTATTTATTATTATTATTATTATTATTATTATGATTATTATCAGATATAGTGCTATCAAATTACATAGCATTTTACAGAAAATATTACACATTCACATCAATCCCAGCCTCATTGGCTCTAACACAGGCTAGGGTTAATGGGGCTGATTCAGAGATGTGATTGCGAAAAGATCGCAAATATACGCATCTAATGTTAAGATCCTAGCAGGTTCCAGCCCACTGCATAAAGAGTCACTCCCCTTGCAAACAGCGGTGGATCTTAAACTTAGACCACCATTGACTAGCCCTAACTCTACGCTGTCATTTGGGATCTTAAGTGACGTGGTAGCGTTCATTTAAGATCCTAAGTGTCAGCCCGCGCCCACTTTCCCTCATTTCCCTGCCTCCCCCCGCCCATTTCCATGCAAATCCTTAAGATCTTAAAGATTCGCTGCACTTAAGATCTTAAGTGATTGCGTGCGATTCAAACTTACGCTCTTAGTGAATTTACGCTCCTAACCACTACGTAGACGGCGTTGCACTATTACTACGCATGCGCAGTTTTGCGAATTTTCTAGGATCTTAAATATACGCTCCTAAGTGCCGTGGAAATCGTATCTCTGAATCAGGCCCAATGTATTCAACAGCCAATTAACCTACCACATATTTTTGGAGTCTGGGAGGAACCCAGAGCACCTGGAGGAAACCCACACAGACACAGGGAGAACATGCAAACTCCACATGCATAAGGCCTAATCCAGGAATCAAGCTCATAATCTCAGCACTATGAGACACCATGCTGTCTATACAGAAAAGCAAGATATCAAGTGCTGTGTTATAAGGTCACATGACTGTGACATACTCCACACATTTTTATTTCATTGGACAACAATTTGTACAGGAAGTTGCTATATTTGGCAAGATTACTACATTTTCCCTGTTCTCTGGTGGATGTGTTCCACAAAATATGACTACTAAATCAACCAAGAGGAATTTGAAGCCTCTGTATAGTGTTTTCTTGGGATTTCCCCTATAGATGCTAATTACCCTTTGAAAATAGAAGCCCTCATGCAGCAGTGAGTTATATAAGTTACATATATGTTACTGTGGTGCATTTTAAGAAAGTGGGTTACCAGGACTGGATCTTGACCTCGGTGCATTTACCACAAACATGGAGGTCTGGCAGTCTGCACGGAAGAGGGGAATTTACTCCTCTGTCACTCTCCTCTCTCAAGCGGACATTAGATGGTCACGCTGCCATAATGCAGCCTTAACGCATGACCACTGGATCAGAAAGGTAAAACTTCAACTCCTACTGTAAGATATAAATGCGCCGCCCTATTGGGAAGCTCTCCAGAAGTATAGAACTAAGATCAGTTGTGGAACATCTGGAATGCACATGCATTTTGCCAGATATTCAGCCAAATTCTCCAAGCAGCTTGCGGAATTTGGCTGATGTACGGTGGTTTGAATCTGATCCCCAGTCATCAAAATGCCCCAGGACCCAAAAACATTTTCTAATTAACACAGACCCAGAGCCTTTTGCTCTGCAGCTAAATGCTATTATGAGACGAAGCAAAGGAAAGCAGCCACCAGTCTAGACCCCAGATATGCCGAGGTCATGCTTATTCGTCCCCTTCTCAGTGGACCAAACTAAATCATACACGTTAGCACATTTTATGTATATATAAGTTCCAAGGGGCAAGACATAGAGAGTTTCAGTTGATTACAATATGTAAATATTACTAATGAGTGTGGTTCTGTGGTCTTTATTTTAAAGGACCATCATACTACAGCTGAATGCAGACTGATGCCAATTGCCAGAAGCCTACATTTTAGAAAGTGGCAGTCATGCAAAAAGTCAGCTGCCGAAAGGTAAGTGTTCAAACTTATCCTACCCTTAACCCTTTCCTAACTCTAACCCTCCCTTTCCTGCAGACTATCACTAACTTATCCCTTCTTTAGCCCTAACACAAACCATCTATTGCTTGCAGCCCAGCCCTAACCATTCATGCCCCACAGCCTAACCCTAACCTTCCTGTCATCTGCGTGGATGCCCTTGCACCATGAAGGAGGCAGACCAGCACCACGTCACATAACAGACGACCTAGTATTCAATAGAAGGGGTCACCTCTGATAAAAAGATACTTCACCCCACATTTTTCAATGTGCCCATGTTGGCACCCCACCTCGACCGCCAACCTATGCCCCTTCTGAAAGGGAAAGAACATGTTAGCAGATATATCCCATCACATATGGAAGGAAGGAAAATTAATTTCAAAGCGAGGGAAAAACAGCTGAATAAAAAATGATGTTGGCTCTGTCACCTGACCTAGCCCCACCCCTTCAGTCCCACCTAATCACCATCCATTGTATATTGTTTACTACTACAACAAACATTAACGACATGTTGACCGATGTGGAATGAGGTCCAATCAGTTTTTTATGTTCCAAAAAATGCTACAAAAATTCAGTTTAAAAGATAATCTCTGAACTACAATGTTGACAAGGGGCTGTATTCAGATCTAATAACGGCAGGACACTTTCGCACGCAAGGTGCGTAAGTGTCCTGCCTTCACTGGAGGGCGCATGCGTTCTCCAGATGTTACGCTAGGGTTACTATAGTAACCCTAGTGTAGCAGCAATTGGACGGAACTTAGTTCCGTCCGAGCCCATTTCCGAGGACGGAACTTACCATGCTTTCTGGGGAAGCATGGTAAGTGTACAGTGTGGGAAACTTGCTCTGTACTTCACTTAACTTCCCTTTTGAGTGTAAGGGTTTATACACACAGATTTTGCACAGCTAATCATCATATGCAATCGTGTGCATCCATTTTCTCTCCATGCCCAGTGTACAAAAAAAAAAACGCTACATACAAACTGCTCTAGTAAACTAGTATTGGCAGCCAGACAAACAAGAGACAGTTTGATTTGTTATACAATTTTTAGCGTATATGTTTGAAAATGCATCTCTGTCCAGAATGCTCCACATATCCTATAATGACAGCAAGTGTACTGATTTGTGATACAGCCCATGGCAGAAAAAAAAATACTAATTATACCTATGCAACAAGTCTTTTATGATGTACATTGTAATTTAATGCTGCCTATTTACTGCAGGCGTATTCTTTGATTTTAGATCAGCATGCCGCTGGAAACAAGAATGAACTATAACCATTATAGAGAGAGATAATAAGATCTATTCTCATGGTAATATCATAGCAGGTGGGAATCTGCTCTTTAATGCATACTTCAACAGACTCACTGTACAGCTTTACCATGTTCCATATATCTGTAAAAATGCTCTTTTTGGACCGTAGATATGGTTGTTGCTAGCTGATATTTGACAGAACAGCTACAATGGAAACATAAACTTGGGCAGCCAAAGACAAATTTATTGCATAGAGAGGATGTGTGGTGGTTGCTCAGATCAATTTGTAGGTTAATGCAAACAGGTGCATAAAAGACAGGGGTAATCTGCTTTATCAGAAACACAGGAAAGAGAATGCCCCAGCAACATTGACATTAACCAGTAACAGACCATTCTATCTGTAAAATCAAATGCAGAAATGTCCTTTACACATATTTGTAAATATATATTAAGTCACCATCTGCTATCAAGGCCTTTCTGCTTATGGTGGTCCTAACTCTAACAATGGGCCTGATCCAGAACAACACCTCGGAGCGAATTTACGTGTGGCAGAGACGTAAAATTGCTGTTTTGTACGTACTGCACATGCGCACCATAGAAAATACGCACATTAACGTAGCGTAATTGTGAACGTGTGGGCCATTCAAGTATGTGTCACGTAAATACTTACGTGTGGGCGTGCCAATTTTACGTTACAACAAAATACGTCTGAAATATGTGAAGTAGGCGGGGGGTTGTATTTAAAGTGTACAGTATGGGCGTGCTTAGCTGCGTAAATTCGTCTAGCCCATACGTACGTGTGTGTATGACAGCGGTTACGTTGGAAAAAGTTAAGGTAGGGTTTGGAAAGTGTATCTTGACAAAACACGTACGTGCAAGGGGTGTGCAGAGGGGAGTGTAACGAATTTACGCGCACGAAAATACGCTACGCGAATAAACGTACGGCAAACGTAGTTCTGGTCTACCCCAATGATAGTCTCAATGTTGGGTCATATATATGAGTTTTTAAATTAAGAGCTAAATTACCTAAGGAGGCACCCCTTAAAGTCTCCAAAATAACTGCTGTGGAACAACACCCCATCGCAGCTGCTGCTCCCAGACATGCTTCAAAACAAAAGAGAAAAAAGTCGCAAAAAGTAGCAAGGTGACTCCACTGATACTCTCAGCTTCTTAACCGACTTACAAATGCCATAGGACTACCTTATGTTTAGGTTCCTAGTTGTGCGCATAGGGTGGCTAAGTAATAACATTTTTGCCTAACCGCTCTTATTTTTGTTCTTAAGTTTTCCCAGCACGGGAAGTCATTACAAACCTTTAAGGAAATAGGTCCATAATGGTGATTCAGAACAGTCCCGTTCTAAAATGCGTAAATGAAGTTACTACGGCTGCTCAGTATATCCCTTCTTAAATATATGCACCTAAAAAGAAGCATTTTCTTAACTGTGAATCAGGTCAAGAATTCACAAAATTATCAATTTACAGGTTTACGGGTTAATTCATGCAAACAGGTGCATGAAAATATTAAGGGCCTGATTCAGGCTTAAATCCTCAGAAATAATTTCAGTTAATGTACTGTCACATAATGGTTAAGCACATTGGGCTATTAAGCTATTTGTGTGCTATTAGGCAGTATTGTCCATGGTTATGATTTAATCTCTTTAAAAAAGCTCCGCAGAGCAAGTCTATATATAAAATATATTTATCTTGCTTGGTGTTTTTTTTTTTTTTACTACTTAACATAAGCACAAAATATATTTTGGGTCCCAGATATACAAGTTCCAGACATAGGAAGGTTCTCAACCAATGCTGTGGGTCCTATATTCAAAATGCTAAAGTACCATATCGAGTAGAAGGGTCATTCATCACCAGTCATATACAGCTCTATCAGATGAAACGTCATTATTTATAAAACTGTTCTGCAACCCAACAATGGACTGGATCCTCAGCTGAGAAGGACAGGTGACTTATGCATACTGGGGGCTGGATTCAGACTTAAGAAGGAGCTTGAAATTAAGGGCCGTATTTGGAGATCCGTTTGAAAAAAGTATGCAATTATACGCACTGGAGTTGCTAGGCAACACCCATGACACGCCCCTCACACGGACGGGTTGACGGCGACTTACGAGTGCCTCGACCACCCTTATCTTTGAGTGTGCATTTCCGAGCATATAATACTTTCGTACGTGCGTATCTATCTAACCCCGCCCTCAAAAGGTCCCCCCACCCACTTACATGTATCTTTCTCCGGACAGGTTATAACCACACCCCTCCATACGTATTTTCTCACGTGCGATTCACTGGACTTCAGTGCATAAAATCAACATAGATTGCGTAAATTTAGTTACTACGCATGCGCAGTTCATCCCAACCTAAAAAATATGCATGGAACTTCCCGCAAAAACGGATCTCTAAATATGACTCTAAGAGAGGAAAGTTACACTTGGGCAAAATTATGTTGATTTCAGGGGGAATCAAGTTAATTGTATTCTTTGCTTGCAGGGATATATATTTGAATTGCTTACTGCACACAGATACTAACCAGCTTTACTATAACACTGTTATTTAGACTTGGGATAGGAAACATCACCTCTTAACTCTAATACTGTTTGCAACAGATGAAATATGCCTCCCCTGAAATCAACATGGTTTAGCCCAGCAGTAACTTTCCTCTCTTATCTTCAATCTCCTTCTTAAGTCTGGACCCAGCCCCGGATGAGCAAGCCGTCTGTACCATTCATATTGAACAAGCGCAGTACCGCGGTTACGCATGGAAGTCCAGGATGAAGAAAAATGGTTTCCGTATGTCCAGAACTTCCATACAAGTGGCATGGAACACCTCCGTGCATAGTTTATACGCACAGTGGGCTGGACTTCCTATTTAAATCATACAGTAAGTCCTGGGTTTAGCCCTTACGGTATAATTGTCTTGCTAACACATTTAGACTTAGGTGCGGATAATATAAGAGAGGGTCCTTGACATAGAAGTGTCCAGAATTTAGTTTGTGAGCGGGGGACTTAACTTTCCACTCATGAATTGAACTTAGAAGTGGGCGGACATACGCAATCGAAACGATACGCAGATGATGTACAATAGCTACTATGCATGCGCAGTAGCTACTGTTTATTGAACTACGTCCGTCTATGGAAGACGAACGTAGTTCTGGATCCGGCCCATTGCTCATGCAAGATGCAAGTGGGATATATTAAAATTGTACAGTAAAATCATGTTTCTGCCCTTACAACTTTTCAGATCACAACTCTGTACATGTGGGTGGAGTGACCTCCCTTCGCCTGCCTAGAAATCCATACACAGTGGGGATCCAGTGTCGGAGGTCTAGATGCAGTCCAATGACTATACTTGCAGAGGTGCTTCTGATATTTTACTTGTAGTGGAATGAAAAATGGCAAGATTGGTTAATCAACCCCACTTGTTTCAAACACCAGCTATCAGCATGTAAGTAATGAAGGTTCAGTTGGATAATTTGCCAATATTATTATTACTTTTATTATTGTTTTGATTCTTTTTAATTGTTGTTGTCATTTTTAGTTAGTTTGAACTTTTAACCTATTATTTTGTTGTAGGGCACTACCTTATAAAAGGGATTATGGAAGAGCTTTTTCTAAAAAAAACATATAGTAATAGAAATCTAATACTACCATACCGTAAGAAACTGAACATCATAAATCCACTCTCTCTTTGTAGAGAAAGCTAAATTATTATCTTGTGAATCTGTTACAGCTTTCAGATAACTTCAAATAAAACATGAAACTAGTAGAGAATATTTCTATGTACAAAAAAAGTGAAAAAAGTTCATTTCATTTATAATAAAACACTGAAAATAGTTGTGATTTATTTAGTTTAAACTACCACTTAATACTGGTCTAATGATTTCTAGTAACAGTCAACAAAACATTAATAATGAGATATCATCTAACACCGTTTTATCCGCCACCAGCCCTATCATAATGATAATGCTTTTTGTTGGCTCCTGTACATGGACATCACTGACACAATGGGCTTGATCCTTATTTAATCAAATCATCTGACCTTTGTACGCTAGGTCAGAGCAGTACTAATATTACTGCATTGGAATGCAGCCACCCGATTTGCTTTCGCAACGGGGGAAGGCCACCCACCATGTGTATGAGATATATGGAGGGTGGGATTAGGCATTTAAATCATACAGTAAAGATTGGGTTGAGCTCACGTACAATCCTCTATCTCCATGTGTGCAGAATAGTTAAAGTAGCCCTATGTGTGGTATTGTGAATCTGAAATTCCGTACATTAGCCTCCATTACAAGTATATCTGGATCAGGCCCAATGTCACCACACAGCTGCTTTGCCTTACTGGAGCAATCTGTACAAGAGTCTGACAGAGCTGCAGGGCAACATTATTGATATCCCGCAACTGTCTGTCCAGCTTCTGCACCCCCATGGATATGCCACTGTTTACTGGACCTACAATGGGTATCCCCTTAACCTCTCTATGCACTAAAGATGCTTTTATGGTCATGAACCTCAGTTATTGCAGAGGAGTATTTCTAACACTTTTTACTTTTTCCCATCATGCACTGCACGCTATCACGGACTGACTTGGGCAGGTATCCGCTCTGGGTTCCCGGGGACGTGATAGTGCTGATTCAGTAAGGTAGTGGGAGCTTGGAGCCTTAATATAGGAACTAGAGCAAGACTTGACTGAACCTGGACTAGGCCAGGAGTGGAACTGGAACAAAACTTGACTGGACCTGGACTGGGCAGGGAGTGGATCTGGAGCAAGACTTAACTTGGGCTGGACCAGGTGACTTGAACTGGAACAGGGTTAGACTTGACCTGGGCTGGACCGGGTGGCTTGAGCTGGAACAGGATTAGACTTAACCTGAGCTGGACCAGGTGACATGAAGTGGAACAGGATTGACAGTCTGCAGACAGCTGAAGTCTTGAGGGTTGAGACATACTCTGCAGTCTGTTGAACAGGATAGACAGTCTACAACAGCAAAGGTCTTGAGGCTGGAGCAATACTCTGCAGGCTGTTGAACAGGATAGACAGTCTGCAACAGCAGAGGTCTTGAAGCTGGAGCAATACTCTGCAGGCTGTTGAACAGGATAAACAGTCTGCAATAGCAGAGGTCTTGAAGCTAGAGCAATACTCTGCAGGCTGTTTAACAGTATAGACAGTCTGCAGACAGCAGAAATCTTAAGCTGGAGAAATATTCTGCAGTCTGTTGAGCAGGATAAACAGTCTGCAATAGCAGAGGTCTTGAGACTAGAACAATATACGAGGTATGTCTATTAAATAACGAGACTGATTAAATAACTCACTTTTATGTATTGGTATTACAACTATATGCTTGTCCCCTTCAATATACTCCCCATTTGCACTAATACATCGCTGTAGTCTTGTTTTCCACTGGTTGAAGGCATGGAGCAAATCAATTTCTGTCAGTTGTTTTAATATATCTGCCGTTTTCTTCAACTGACTCAAAATGTGTCTCGGTTCTGACTGCTTTGCTTATTAGGTGGAATCACAGTCTCATTATTTTATAGACATACCTCGTACTGCAGTCTGTTCACTGCTTGCACGGGTAATCAGGCTGATTGCTGCAGCTAAGCAGCAGGCTACAAGCTGAAGCCTGAAATCAGAGTTCTCACAAGAAGCAAGACAGGAACCAGGCACCCTGAATTAACAAATTGTTCTGGCACTGAGGATTCAGTGCTCTGTGTTTAAATAAAGCATCCCTGATGTTACGGTACCCTGGTTTTACTTGACTAAGTACCAGGGTGACGTAAGAGGAGAGAGAAGAAACAGGTCACTCACCAATATGTAGAGCCTGTGTCCGTCTGAGTATTCGCTAGAGCCCCTGATGGTGGAGATAGACTGGAGCTGGTGAGACTTCTTCAGGATACACACCTTAGAGAAAACCCGGAGGAGGTAATGGGACCAAGAAGGAATGGATGAAAGGAAGCAGGTAAGTGGGCATAGCAGTAACAGAAGGGACTGTACTGACAAAACAACAATGAACACAGAACGGACAAAACTGGAAGGACAATACTGGACTGACACACAAGACTAACTAGGAGATTTACACTACACTCACACAAGCAGATGATCCCCTAAGGGATAACATTAACAAGCAGTCAGGAGAGGAATAGGTTAATACAAAATAGGGATAAACAACAAGGAACAGATAAAGGAAATGACACAAGTGGATAACAGGCAGGAACCAGGAAGGACTACAATGGGGCACTCAAGAAAGCAATAGAATACAATGAGAAGATAAGAGAGGTATATAAAGTCAGAAGCATAGGGCAGCAGACACTATAACCAGCGGGGGACACGTGCAGGCGCAGGTCTATTTACATAAGAAACTGGCCAATCAGAAGGCCTCATTGGGACCAGCCTCCTGAAGTATTTGGGCGCCAGTATTCAAGATAGTAGCGTGACCGGGCCAATAGAAACAGTGCGCCGCGTGCGAGGGAGAAATAGCGTTCTGGTTGCTAAGTAACCAGAACGCATCACCGGAGTCCACGCCAGGAGGCTGAGGAGAGCGGGTCCACATGGCTAATTTGCATGCCATCCGCTCACGTGACGGCATGCAGAGGGAAGGCATACAGGGAGCTGAAGATGGCGTCGGGGACAGGTAATCATGCGGCATGTAACACCTGACCAGGATTGGACAGACAGGTCATGTGCTTCTCCTGGCTTGTTCCTGTGCACAGATCCAAGATGGCAGCACCCATGCACTGGAGGACAGCAGCATTTGGTGCCAGCAATATACAGGGAAACATGCGGTGGACATCATGGATGGAGCTGCCTCTACTGAGAGTGGCACCTCCCTGAAGGCAGAGAGCAAGCACATCTGGAGAGAGCCACTGACAGGCTCTTGACGTGGTAAGTCCTGCGTTTTGTGACACCAGCTTTCAGTTGTAGTTATATGTTTGGAGCATACTTTCAGTTTCACAACACCTGGATTTTCAAGAGGATGCTTTGCTTGCACAGCCATGTTCGTAATAAAGCTATCCCGTGGATTATTAGGACAACTCTTCTGTTATAAAATGAAAGGGACATACAAGGCGACAGTTACTATGCACCTTGTGTCACACAAGGACATGGTACTTTTATCCCTGGTCTACCATGCAGACTTAAATGTGTAGTTTATAGGTTATAGCGTGTGTTCAGTGATTTGTCAGTGTAGTCCACAGTCAGACTGTCCCAGTGTCTATCTACAGGATGTAGGTGAGGAGGTTCAACCTATCGCCTCCTCCTTTCTCTACAGGAAGCTCTTGCATTTGCAAGCATGGACAGGGGAGCTAGGTGATTCTGGATCTGGCTGGCATTGTGGTAGGGACCACTGCCAGAGCTGAGTGACCAAGGAGTATCACAAGGACTTTCCACAGACTTCCCTCAATAAGGAGAGGCTCGCTGGTGCTGTAGTATTTGGGAAGCTTACCAAAAGCAGTGAGCCTGAAAACGTAGTCAAGCCCCAACATGTTGGCGACCTGGACCCTTTATGCAACAACAAAAGATAAGTACAAAAATAAACAGGCGCACAGTGCTTTGCAGCCTACCGTGGTGGTGATAGTATATTCCACACTGTACCAAATAATAAAATTTAAAAGGGTCTATGAAAATTATAGATAACCACCTGGTGGGCGCACACTGATATAAATAAATCCTCAATTTAAATATGAACAAATATAAACAAAATATCGCCCTAAGTGATCTCAAATGATACAAGATGCAGTCTGAAAATTGCATCAATATGAGAAGCAGCAAAAAATAAAAAATAAGGAAACAGCATGTGAAATGGTGAATGAAATACAACTAACAAAACTCTAATAGCTCAAAAAATGAAAATAAACCAATCGTGAAAAAATTTAATTAGTCAATCCTTCTAGTTCAAATAAATAATAAGAATTAAGTGTTCATAAAAAATGACAAACAGAGGAAAATAAGTCTGGATATGAAGAGAAAAATATTTGCAATGGTGTGGACCTATAGTCTTCTTACAGTTCCGTATGAGGTCAGAAAGAGCGTCTGTATAGATGCCGTGAAGCGAATGTTCCTTAACACCCTGAAGCCGTGACTCCGGTAATATAGCAAAGCTCTCTCCGAATCAAAGATGAACACCGTGAAGATTGCTTATAATATTGTTCTTTTCACTAGATAGAAGTTTTAAGATGAGTTGGGCACGTAAAAATTAAAGGAGTTCTCTTTCTTTCAGGAAGTTCCTACAATGTAATCGCCCCTACGTTGGAGTGGTACACGGACGCCGCAGTGTATATGAAAGAGAAAAAAACTTCCAATGTGTAAGATTGTAACTCACAAAATTTATTAAAGACCAATAATAAAAAAACTGAAAAAACTAAATAAAAACAACACAGCAAAAACAATCATTGACAAATAAAAAATTAAATAAATAAATCCCCCAAGGGGAGAGCTCCATACCGGACTGCTGGAGATGATTTGATTATGGAAGACCCGGGATTTAAACACCTATATAACAGTCTGTCAGGAACTCACACACCCCAGAAATAACACCAAAGACGCGTTTTGACCTCAAAGTTTTTATCAAGGTGTCCACCAGGTGGTTATCTATAATTTTTATAGACCCTTTTTTAATTTCACGACTTGGACCCTTTAGTCATCTACCCAGACAGGAGTGAGTCGGCACCTAAGTGTGGCCACTGGGTCAGCGAGCATCTCAGTGTTCCGTAACACCCTGTGCAGCATTACCTTGTGGGGCTGTATAGACTTCATTGCTGGCTAAAGAATCTTTTATACTGGCATGTTTTGTATATTTTGCGTTTACTGCTTTTATTGCAGTTATTATTTGCATTTTGTGCTGCAATAAAAGTACTCTTATATCCCTCTCTCCTCCTTATCTGTGTGACTGCTAATCCTAGGGGAATCTAATGAACTCTTCAAATAGGGACTTTTCCACATAATTGTTAACAGATGGGGGTATGGAAACAGGGACAGTTGTGTGGCCCTTAGCTGACCTATACATTTTTAAATCAATGTGTTAGAAGTGCTTGCCTACACAAGTAGCCTAATTAATAATATAATGGTATGTGATCGATTATGTGAATTCTTTGAATATAAAGTTTATATATAAAGGAAAAAAATGTGGGAGCTTATTCACACATACGGTTTTACGGTAGATTGCTTGCGTATTTTTAGGAGCAGATTAACTGGGCATGCGTAGTAACATTTTCCACGCAAATTACATAGTATTTACGCACGTAATTACTTTAGGCATGGACTTGTGAATTGCACTTAGCGAAATTCGTATGGAGGGGCAGGGGCGGAACTACCACTGGTGCAACAGGTGCAGCAGCAACAGGGCCCAGGCTGATACAAGGGCCCACAGTCGTCTTCACCGCACCGCCAAAGCTCCCCACTGGGTTACCTGGGTTATCATCAGGGCCAAAACATATTTTTGCACCTAGATCCACAACTCGCTAGTTCCGCCTCTGCGGAGGGGCATGGTTTTTATCTGTACAGTAAAAGTTCCATGAAAGTGGGTGGGGGGAAGCATTTAAATGGGCATTTGAGGGCACGGTTAGATAAATAAGTACACACGTAAAATTAAGGGTGCCGAAAACACGTCCAGGTGAGGGGAGTGTCATGGTTGTTGCCTTGCTACATGCGTGCATAAAAACGCGCATGTAGTAAATACGGATCTGTGAATCCGGTCCGTGATTTTTATGGTAGAACAAATTCAAACGAAGTCTACAGGTGGAGACAGATTTAACATCCTATGTAAAAGGGAGGCATATTAGAAGACTTTGACCCCCTTTGATGATGTATGGGGAATAAATTGAAGGGTATAAACTTTTGTGGTGCAGTGTTGTTATTACTATATGTATTTATTTATTTATTTTTTTATTTATATTTTTAGTTCATTTTAATTTTAGATAGAAGAAGGAGAAAGTGCTAGAAGTAACCCTTTAAAGGAGTCTTGACAGGTAATAGTAAAAACTTTTTGGTTTATTTAGACAATGCATAAAATGTAATTCGAATTACATTTTATGCATTGTCTAAATAAACCAAAAAGTTTTTACTATTACCTGTCGAGACTCCTTTAAAGGGTTACTTCTAGCGCTTCCTCCTTCTTCTATCTAGTATTTTGTATTTGCAGACTTGCAGTGTCTGCTTGGCAGATAGCGCTCTGAGGATAACCCATATTATCAATTATACCCGCCAAGCTCCAGTCTAACTCTATTCTATTCATTTTAATTTTATTTATTTGAATAATAATTTAGTAATTTAATTTTTATATTGATATTTGAGAATTACATATGGCTTTATGGCCATAATAGTATGTAATGTAAACAAACAAACTAAAGATTTAGGATTAAATAATTTCTAGGTCCATTTTGGGAAAAGGAAGTTGATAAGTAAAAGAGCCTCCCATCAGAGGTGTTAGAGGTTAAACTCTAAAGAACAATTTAAACCTGTTTGGGACAAACAAAGATATCCTAATCTTAAACAAACAAACAAACAAAAGCTTTAGGATTAAATAACTTCTAGGGCCATTTTGGAATTAAAAATAGAAAACAATCGGCAGACATTTGTATATGCCAAGTCGCTTTTATCTGACAAATGATGAATAAAACCTTAAAGTGACCCCCTATATAAAGCTGCTATTAACACCTGCCACCTCACCCTGTTAATCAGAATAAATGGAAATATTTGTAACCTAGTATACCCATTATATTACCTATATATTATAGTATATTAGTTTAGTTATTATTTTTAGTAGTGCTTATACGTGTTTTTACATTTATTTCCAAGTATCTGTTATCATAAGCAGTCTTCATGCAACAAGTGTGAAAATTGATAACCATTTGGTAATATAGCATTTTATCATATAGATTAATTAAAACTCAAAATCAGTAAATAATATTAGAAATTAGAATTCAGTTAGTAATTACAGTTCGTTTATAAGAATTATTTAAAATGTTGTGTATGTATCGTCTCTATAATAAAAATTATATTAGCCAAAAATATATATATTATAATTATGCTAAGTTATAGCCTGCATTGATGAGCCTTAAGAACAGTGAAGCAGTCTGTAAAGACATGTGTAAAGTATTCAGTTTCAGAAAAAGCTCTTGGTAAAGAACTGACCTGACATTTAAATTATATTTTCCATAATCTATTTATCTCTTGTAATAGAAACCTTATTCAAAATGTTTTTTATTCCGGTAGCCTGAAAACAGAATCTTCTTTTTCTCTGAATATAAAATACACTTGGACAAACACATAAACAAACACATAAAATGATACACTTAAAATGATCATATGCAAAATGATATTTAAAAGCAATTATTAATTTATGAATTGCAATACTAAAGACGTCATATATAAGTTTCAACAATTTATAAGTATAAAGTCATTTATAAGCTGCAACCGTGTTGAAAAATATATTTGCAAAATAGAACATAAATGCATATGTCTGTGCGTATCATCTCAGCGTTTGCAAGCACATCAATAAATTCTCACTACTAGTGGAAACTCTCAGCTATATTCAAATGTGTACTGAGTACAAAGAAACTCTTTGATAGTAGCTATTTGTATGTAGTATCTAGGAAGTTTGAATATAAAGAATAGGAAAATTATTAACTTTGCACTACAAAATGTATACCACTGTGTTTTAAGTGTAAATTTTAAAAGCAATACTTATTTTCTCAGCTTCTCTTCCTCTTGAATAAAATAACTTTGTTCCGAATTTCTTGCATGTTTAAAGGAATTATACTTGCAGAAGGAATATTTCGATGTGATTGACAGGAATCCTTGGCGAACAGAGACAATCAATCACATGACCTTCTCATAAGGCACCCTCTCTGTTGTTATAATAAGTGTAATTAAGTAATTTCATTTAGTCTTCCTTAACGTATTCTAAACCTTTGGGTCCTCATCTTCTCAGAGCAGCAGGCTCTGTTTGGGTCTTAATCTGTTACTGAGGATTTCATCTATAATGTGTCATGGGACATAGTATGCGCAATAGCTGGTACTGGTTATGTTCTGTTATGTTCTATAGTCTACAGAAAAAATAATGTGCAAAGGGCACTTAACTAAAGGGAAGAGCTCTTTTAAGTGATGCAATAATCAGAAAATTATTTTTATTAATAGTCTAACGTACATTTGGCACTTGAAAGTTAATTATATGATGTAAAGCTAGGAACATCGTTATATACATTTAAGTTATTAAATAATATAATATAATATAAGTATTTATTCACATACATACATAAATGACATGAAATTATCAAAAAGAAACAACTAAGTCCAATCCCAACCAGATACATTGGTTGTTAATGTGCTAAAAAATTCTAGTAGAGAAGTTGCAGTCACAAGTGTATATTACAGTTGACGTATTGTAGAGTAGCAAAGAGCTAAAAAGGTTAAATGAGAAACGTGTCTCAAACACAGGGTGCACCTAATGTACAGGGATATCCAATATATGATGTTGATAGAAATCCTGGACTTGGTTTCACCGTTCCTTTGACATAGGATAAGTGCCCGATATAAACAGTCCCAAATGCAATTGAAAGGTGTAGTAAACTCTATTGGTACAATAAATTCACTGTGCAAAAGTTCATTTGTACGTTAGTAGCAATATTCACTTGGGATATGATCCCTATGAGAACTCACGTGTAACTGGTCAGCACATGGCACATCCACCGCAATATGGCATATGTCCTCCAGTGAAGAAGGTGCGCGTAAGTGGCCTGATGTTATTAGGTCAGAATCTGGTCAATAATTCTGTATAAAGACTCGTGTACTGATTCATGCAACTTGATAAAGAACATCAAAAAAGCACAAGATCCCTCAAAATCTGACTAACACTAGGTTAAGCTTATTGAGCACCAATAGGAAGCTTTACAGGATAACAGTATCATATGAAACTGAGTAATTTGGTAATTTGGATGAGCTATATTATATACTTAATATCTGCGGTTGTGATATTGCAGGGGAAGGGCAGTAAAGACCATTATATGTATTTTAATAGGAGGTTTATAATCTGATGATGGTTTATGTAAGAAAAGAATCCGAATTTTCAGGGTATTAGTAGCGTCCCAATTTTCAGGGTATTAGTCGCCGCTGTGAACAACCGTTTTCAGAAGGGCTGTTCTTTCCTCGCCAGTTCCGAACTGGCTGCTATTGATACTGTGAACATAGAATATGCTGTGCCTCACCTTCCATTACTCTAACCCTAACCCTCCCCTTCCATTACCCTAACCCCTCCTTCCCTGCAGCCTAACCCTAAGGCTCCCTTCCCCACAGCCTAACCCTAAGACATCCTTCCCCGCAGCCTGAGCTTAATATTCTCATTCCATTATTCTAAGCCTAACCCTCCCTTTTCCTTTTCCTTACCCTAACCCTAAAACTCCCTAGAGAGTGTTATTTACCTCTCCGATCGGTGCAGTGGGTGCCTTTTCAAAATAGAGACAGTCGAAAATGAGCTTTTAGTGGTCTCTACTTCTAAAACACCCCATTTGCAGCTCCCATTGTAGTTTTAGGACTGGAGGGAATGTGGGTTTGAGGAAAGGATGATGAGGAGAGGGCTCAATTGGTGAACATGGGTAACATTATCACTTACTTCTAATTTCCTCTTCTCTATCTGGTGTTCAGAGCTTTCTTAATATTCTTTTTCTTAAACTCTTATGTTCCTGAATAACAGGTGTAATGAATACACTGTACATAATAAACAACTCATGGGAGGATCAACGCTGCTCAGAAACCTTTTGGTGCTTGAGAATTTAATTCAGTATGGTATTGGTGTTGATTGACTATGCTCCTAGGACCGGCCACCTTCTGTGTTTTCACCATGGTGGAGCAGTACAGATTGTGGGTGACTTTTCTGGCTGGGACTAGCTACAAATCCTTGTGGTCAGCGGCTATTCAGTAAAGACTTTGTGCTTGTTTCAGGTACAGTTGAGAATAACACCTTGTTTACTCTTGATGGGGGGCCTTAATATACCTTTCAGTAGTGCAGTCAGTCATTACCGAAGTATATGAAGGTTATAGTTAGGAGCTTGAGTATGGCCAATAGTTAAAACAATAGTTAAACCAATTGCATGATACTCAGGCCCCATAGCAAGGAGGATGGTGTCCGAGTTTGGATGGATGGGATTAGGTGAAGCTAGGTGAGACTAGGGCCAGAGCTGGGCAGGACCGCTGCTTGATAGAAGCTGTCAGAGGCTGACATCTTGCTTACAGTACAGGGAGACCGTCTACCATGGGCTGCCCTCTCCTCTGGGTCCCGTAGCATAAGCACCCCTTGTACCCCCTGTAGGGCAGTGTAGCACTTGTGCCTTACAGCACTGAGGGCATGAGTTTGATTCCCGGAATAGGCCTTATAGGTGTGGAGTCTGCATATTCTCCCCGTGTCTGCGCGGGTTTCCTCCCGGTACTCTGATTTCCTCCCACACGTAAAAGACATGCTGGTAGGTTAATTGACTGCTGACTTAGTTAAACCTAATGGGCCAGAGCCTGACCCCCGCACACTTTACATGCGTGTGGGGATCCGTAGTTACGCAGCCATTGTGGGGAGTGCACTACTCGCTGCGGTAGTAAATATGGTACCTACGTGTCCAGATTGCTACCTTAACTTTTATGACTAGATCTGTGACAGTACAGCTGCAGACCTAGTCATAAAGAGGCTTCCCCACCACGACTCCTAATTTTAATGACTAACCCCACCTGTATGGCGGGGGATACAGCCATTGTAAATGAAGGGTCAGCCCCTTCTGCGTACGTAATTTAGTTACGTACTTCAATAGGCACGCAATTCGAAAATCTGGCACGCGCATGTGCAAATGTTCTGAGACAGGTGACTTATTAAAATAACTTGAGTAAGTCCAGTGTCGTACTAACTCAGGATCTGGGCCAATGTGTGTATGAATGTGTTAGGGACTTTAGTAAATAGCTCCAATAGGGGTAGGGACTGATGTGAATGTCTAATGTTCTCTGTAAAGCGCTGCAGACAATTTGTGGTGCTATATAAATAAGAGATCATAACAATAATAATAATAATAATAATAATAATAATAGTTACACCCCTGCTCTAGTGAATAGCAGTGAAACTCATTTGCAAATTTCTGTGTTGGCTTCTGTACTTGTTCATATTTGAATAATTGAAAATGGACATGATAATATCCTTACTGTAAAGATCCCTATTTGCACTTGTTTCCATTCACATTTCAATTGTTAGAATAAAACACAAACTTAAAACCAAACATAAAAGTTTACATTACAGGCCAACTTACTATACAGTAGTTAAAATTTTCCATCCTTTCATTGAAAGTGACTGCATAGTCATTAGCATTCTGTGTGTGCTGGCAATAGTACAAGGCATTCAAATGATAATAACTGTCTCACAGTACTTACAATCAAGGTAGATTTGAGCATGTCTGCCCTGCAAGGTAGGCCACATAGTTTCAATTGCAAAAGGAATTCCTGGCAGATTAGCATCCTCTGTGAATTTAAGGCTCCTAAAATGAATGTAGCCTCATGTCATTGTATTTAAAGGGATGCATACTTATTTCAAAGATTTTTATTTGGTAAAACTGAAATGAAACTAGTACAGTCACTTTCACATCAACATATGACTTGATTGGGGATTTGAGGCTTGGCGGACGGGAAAAACAAGCTATAACCAGAAATTTGTCATGAAAATTAAAGAAAAATGTTTATTTACAGTTTACATTTGTAATGATGAAATGTAGGAAGTCTGTAAGCAGAATGGACCTGATCCAGACTTCAGATCGTTTTATGTAGGAAAGCATACCAAAGTTACGCACTACTAAGGATAATGCACTCCCCCTGGCACTCCTCTCGCAGCCTTTTTTTTTGTCAAAATGGGTGAGTTTGTCGGCATACTCACCCATTCATTTTTGGAAGCACCGCTCGCCAGACCCGCTGCAGACCCACCCACAGAGGTTAGTAACCTCTCCGGGGACTTTTAGGGTTAGGGCAAGAGTTAGGCTTTGGGAAAGGGAGGGTTAGGGTCAGGCTGCGGGAAAGGTAGGGGTTAGGGTTAGGATTAGGGAAAGGGTTGGGGATAGATTTTTACTTAAGTTTCGGAGCATCATGTTTGGGAATCGATTGCTTTGCCTCTTCAAGGAACTGGCTGGGAGAGTTCTGCAATAGGGCCGTTCTCAGTGATCCACACTGTAAGTGCCTAACCCAGCCCATACTGTACAATATAAATGCCTCCCTCCGCCCACAATGGGTCAGGTCCTAACCTACGTGCGCTAGCGATTTTACGCTAGCCACTTACATAAAATCGCAGATTGGTATTTACTATGCATGCGCGAGGCAGATTTTTCGACACGTTCAGTATGTACCATCAGCGTAACTATGGGCGAATGGGCGGGGGCATACATATGACACCCATAGTTACGCTTTGTAGGCTGTAACGTATGTAAATCCATTATGTACGCCAGTACTTACGCTTTGTAAAGTTAAGGTAGGGTTTGGGAAGTGTAAAATGGCCAAAGTACGTACAAGCGAGGGGAGTGCATAGAAATTATGATAGCGTAAATACGCTACGCAATCTATCGTAACAAGCCCGTAGGTTTGGATTTACCCCAATGTGTTTATTCAGCTTGCGTAGGGATGTCATGGCCTATCGTACGGAGTTGCATAAAAGTTACATGCGATCAGAGTTATGATCAGTAACATCTGCCTCGTGCATGTGCACTGCGTTTCCATAGCCAGATTTACACATGTGCGTCATTATCAAGTCTGGATCAGGTCCAATGTGGGTAAGTAAAACAGGGGTTAAACCACCTGCAGCTTTACAGACCCAGTGAGTGATGTTGGCCACAGTGCATGGTCCATAGACTGTTGGGCTGTATACAGTTTTTAATGCATATTATTTAGTTCCACAGTCTGGAAACACCTAATAGAGAAGGACAAAATACTTTGTTGGGAACAAGAAGCTCACCCATGCCTGAACGATTATCAGTCACAACAGAAAGTATTGAGTGGCGCCAATATCGGGACATTTTGTTAGCTGAAAGATTGTTCTATTTCTCAGCTACATTCTGCTGTGTCCAATAATCGTTCAAGTGTGTCACTAGTACATGATATATGTTCTAACTGGCATCAAAGCATGAATGCTGTCCAGAGATGTAGCTAGCATGCAATCTAATGGGCTTTGCAGAGATTGTATATTTTTTTCTGTTCACAAATCCTTTCACATTTTGAAAAAAAAAAAAAAATGTTGTGCTTTAAAACCACAGTGATTGTGTTGGACTTATTTACCTTTAATAACTGTGTACATAGCCCTGTAATAAATGTAACACTTAAACACTTGGGGTGGTCATGGATACTGGATGAGGTGCATGAACCACACAGATTACTATGAGAGAATGAAAGGATGACCATACAGTTACTTACAATTCACTTATTTCAAAGCCAAGACACTTCAATCAGCTCAAAGAGAAAGAGACACTGGTCGGTGTTCTGCTCTTTCTATTAGACACAGAGGAAAAGGTGAAAAGCTTTTGTTACTAGTCAGAGGTTGCCTTTGAACAAGGTTTTTCCCTGGAAGGTAAGATGAGGTCATTCTGGATGTAATAAAAATACCCTTGGTTTTACATTTTATAGGGATGATTAAACACAGTCTAAATGAGGATTAAGTATAGCCACAAGACATGACACTAAGCTGCAACATGGAAACATTTTGTTCAATTAAAGTATTGTGTGTTAAATCTTCACTTCTTCCCAAATACATTAATCAACACGTTATATCCTCATCTCAGCTAACACATACTGCGGCCCCCACTTTCTAATGTACAGTAGTAATGGAATGTAATTATTACATCTCATCAATGTTATGTACTGTGCAATGGGCTATTTTATAACTCTAGTTTCTAATTTAGCCCCCCATGCTGTTAGTGATATAACAGCTCTCTGCCTTATTTGAAAACATTTTTAGAGGTAGGTAGGTCCAATTATTGCTGCTATACAGAAAATTGTATTTAATCTGATAAGAAGAGGTTTAGGGGCTTCTCCTCCAGTATTCCCCATCATGTGTCTTCAGCCCCCCCAGTATTCCCAATCATGTGTCTCCAGCCCCTCCCCCAGTATTCCCTATCATTTGTCCACAGCCCCCAGTATTATCCCCCCTCCATATGCCCTGGGTCCCCCTACTGCAGACTCCTGGGACCTATAGTTCTTGCGCTGTGTCTGTGGTCAGGGAGAAGTGGGAACTACATTTCCCCTGCTTTCCCGCTCTGATCACAGACACAGCGCAAGAACTACAGCTCCCAGGAGTCTGTGTGCTGGGACACCAGCTGGGTTTAGAGGTTGCAGCTCTCTATTTCCCCAACCCCATCCCTTATGCTTATTCTTACCCTAATCCTCCCTTTCCATTACCCTACCCCTCCCTTCCCTGCAGCCTAACCCTAGATCTCCTATTTCCCACAGCATCATTCTAAGACTCCCTTTCCTGTAGCCTAACCCTAAGTCTCCCTTCCCTACAGCCAAACACAAAGGGCTTGATTCAATTGGCGGCGATGACTGGAAAAAGTATGCGCTGTGCTTTTTCCCTTCATATATGGTATGAAAAATAGGCGAATTTTCTGCGCACCTCAATGAGGGGTGCATAATATTATTGAATCGAGCCCTAAGATTCCCCTTCTAGGTTCCATCCCATTCCATCCCTGCAGCCTAACCTTAATTCTCCCTGTTGAAGCTACAGCCTAACGCGCGTAGGAAAACATCTTTGCATCAGCTGACACATGCAAAAGAATCCTGCCACCCACGTGTGTTCCACAACCGACCGCAAGAGTGCTCCTGCTTCGGACCATACAGTGCAAAAAAGGTGAGATCCATCCTGGCAAGGTGAATCACGCCTGTGAAGATGCTAGTATACTCCAGGGTCAGCCAATTGAGGATAGATTAGGGCGTGCTTCTACATCTCATGCACGCTGGAGCACTCTGTTGTTTGCATATACCGATGGTCATCGTGGATAAGTATTACTATTGTGCTATAATTCCTACAATTCTGTATTTACATGCTTATCATATGGTGTATCTATTTAATGAGACCTATCTTTGCACTTTATTGACTTAGTCCTCAGGCCCGATGATTTGTGCCCATGTGGTATTTAATATTCGCACTTTAATATTTTAATGATTATACAATAAAATGTAGATGTTTTAATCTGGAATAGATGTCCTATTGAATTTCTCGTTGTTAGATACATTGGGCTGGATCAAGACCTTGTTAAGTGCATGAAATTAGTTACTCAAGGGCTAAACCATGTTGATTGTAGGGGAGTCATATTTCATCTGTTGCAGACAGTATTAGAGTTGAGAGGTGATGTTTCCTATCCCAAGTCTAAATATCAGTGTGATAGTAAAGCTGGTCAGTATCTGTGTGCAGTAAGCAATTCAAAGAGATATGCCTGCATGCAAATAATACAATTAACTTGGCTCTCCCTGAAATCAACATGGTTTAGCTCAGGAGTAACTAAGTTCTTGCACTTAACAAGGTCTGGATCCATCCCATTGTGACTATATATTACCGGCGTAGGTGCAGTGCACTGAGAGTTAGTGTCTTAGAGGTTTTTCTTATAACTTCCTTTGTTTTGCTTCATAACCTTAAGTCTCCCCTTCTCACATCCATCCCCTCACTGCACCCTATTCCTAATGTGAGAGATGCCCATTTGATGAGCTTTTAAGATTAATGCATTTTGTATAATTGTTGCTTTAGCAATAATGATCTGCAGGACTGCAGACTATCTCATCATAACTCA